>JAODLI010018625.1:0-22800 GCA_027575585.1 Percopsis omiscomaycus
GATTGCTCTACTGCTGCACCTTTAACAGCATCCTATGTGCTATTTAGAGTCCTATTAGACCAATGGAGGGGCGGCGGGGGTGTGTGTGTGTGTGCAGTTGGCCGATGAAGCAGTCGTATTCACCAGTGCTCATTAAAATGCCAGTCTTGACCCGGTCTGACACAGATGGCAAAGGCACAGCCCAAAGTGCACGGGCAAAGTCCAATTCCCGCTATTTCTGTCCTTTCTTATGGTGCTGTCCAGCGGAGAGCACCATGGCTGTTCCTGTTTTATCTTGGAATAAATTAAGAGTGTCTTGCATTTCTCTGATGCGGGCCAAAAGTGTAATTTTAAAGGTCTTGATGGTGGGAGATGTACACATGCGTTTAAGTTAGTCAAAAATAATATGGTACATAGCAATTTTTCATGTTTTCACCGATGAACGGAGCAGAAGCTGGGATATCCCTTTTAGTCCAATAAAAAATTCAATACTAAGTCAATATTAAAAAGTCAACATGACTTCTCGTGATGTGCGAGTGTGCAATATCGAATCTACAGAATCTATCTAAAGGCTGTAAGATAAACTGGATGTTATATCACAGTTTCCACAATTTACCCAATCTGAAGCCATCAAGGGAATATTTTTAGTACTGTATGTTTATTAAAAAACATAGCAACTGGGCAAACAATGCAGAACTATTACTGTAAACGGAGATACAGCATGAGTAGGGTAGGAGCATTCTGTGATGTGTATATATACATGGTATTTGATTACTAGTCCTACATGAATCCAGTAAATATACATTAAAAGTATTTTATATGTACTGGATTCATACATTTTATATGTACACGTAAAAGTACATGCTATATGTCCGAATGTCTGAATCCAAAGTCCCAGCCTTGGCCCTGTGAGCTTTAGTTTCCAGATGTCACCACCAGTGTTGTGGCTGGTGTTTTTCTAACGGAATCCGATGTTTTCCCTCCTCCGTGGACACGTTGTCAGGGTGCTTTACAGGCTAGCTCCGTTTGAAAGCCGGGGGTTACGGCCCCTTGTTTGTACTGCACATTTCTGTGTAAGGACGATTCCCTCTACTGCTGACAAAACCATTTGTATGGTGACGCCCTCCCTCTTAACACTGCTGAGCTGTTCTTTGCTATCCTCAATACATAAACGGATCTTCTTAGGTTTTATTCTTTTTTTGGTGCAGCATGTCTGCAGTTTGGCATGTATGACGATACATATTTATAGCCATACATTGTCGTCAAGTACTTCCTTAACTAAAGTCTGATGGCGGGGGGGGGGGGGTTGTCCCGCCCATCGTCACGCCGGTGTACCACCAAAATGTGTGACCACCGAAATGTCTGACCGCAGAGGTCGTTTTTGCACATTTAAACGCTGATTGTTATTGCTTCTTATAGGGAAGGAAGCAATGACGGGGGGATCTTTCTTCTCGTTACAAGGCCCTCTGAGTTTTATCAAACTGCAGTTATGATTTTGTCATAATGCCCACATGAGGTAAAAAAATTATTATTAAAATATTTTTTGTTAAATTAAGTTTTAGAAACAACTGTTTTTTGATTACTGTAGTTTATGAAATAAACTATGAGCTAACAATCAGTATTATTGTTTTACCTCATATGGGCATTATGACAAAATCCTAACCACAGTTTGAGCAATTTCAAGAGACAAGTGAACTCACCTCTCTCATGAATCAGATGAAAGTTATTCAAGTTGAAAAGTGGTTATTGGATATTAACTTTCTCTGTTAAAATTGCAATATTTGTTGAAATCATTGTTTGTTAATTAAAATTAAGATGATATGCTGTTGAAAATACTGTTGAGTTTATTGTGTGGAATATGAGATGCTTGGCTCAGATTGTTGATAATTTCAATGTTTTACTGCAAGACATACCCTTTGTATGTGATCCAAAATTATTTTCAGATGTACCAACATTACAAAAATAGAAAATTAGAAAAACGACTCCAAAATCATCATTATACATTTATCTGACAAACAAAATATACCATTTTAGAAAATGTATCTTTTCTATTTTTCGTTTTTTAATGGAAAATAGAACTGATAATCAGACCCAGTTAGCTAACTGAAGTAAAACCGCAGGATGGATTTGGTTTTCAAGTAGGGATTGTCATTCTGTGAGACTGATTTCATAACTTGTATGGTACTATTAAATAATGTGATTCAGTTTGCGAAAGCACACACAGTCACCTTAGGCTACATAATTTTTTTTGACTGTATAATATATTATTAAGGAGCAGGTCATGGGTTCGAGCCCCAGAGATGGCCTACCTGTAAGTATCCTTGAGCAAGATGCCTAACCTCTACCTGCTCCATGTAATAGCACTATGTAATTGTAAGTCGCTTTGGATAAAAGCATCTGCTAAATGACCTAATTGTACAACACACGAATTACACTCATATCAAACAATATGCGAAAATCCAACTTGATGTAACATATTGTATTTTGGCCTTTGACTTTAATGTGACTGTAATGTGTTGATTGCTAGTGCTACTTGGTCTGTTTGGGGAGAGTGTTGAGTGTGTTTGTGGCAACCTAGGCCTGTTACGAGCATTTTGATAAACCTATTAGAGTGTCAGAGTAACAGTATTATGTAGATCAGGTTGTAGCCTGTGCACTACACGCACGCGAAAAACAAAACAAAAACAGAAGAAGAAAAAAGAGAAGAGGGGAGCTGAGGCAGCATGTGCATAATGTCTAAATCATAGCCCTCGTCTATACTGAGATAGCATCCTTCACTGAAGACACCTGAGGCAGTCCTTTCATTCTTAGCCTCCATTCACCCTGTACCCTATATACAGTATATACGTATATATATATATATATATATCTTCGTCGTCACCCTGTAAGGAAGCAGACAAGGGCCACTACAGCACTGCATCCATTTGCAGAGAGCTCACCTTCAGACCCTGATGAATATGTTGAGATTTTAATGAATTCTGATTGTGCGTTATATTAGGACTAAGGCAGGGGGAGAGGAGCGTTTATTAGGATGGAAATTGAAATGAGAGGAGCTTGCTACTTGATTTTCCATGAAGAGAAAAAAAAAGGAAGAAAGAAACCAATTAACTGTGCGGCCATAACAATAGCGGACAGAGAAGCACTCAAAGGGAGAATTTTAGATGGTTTCTCAAGGTTTCACGTGCCCTTTAAGAGGACTTGCTTTACTGCGGTATCTGTGCTGTAGTCCAAAACAACAACAGCAAACATAAACGCAAAGAGGTTTAGCTTTCATGACTGCGGGTCACGCCTCTCGAAAAGGTGTTCTCTCTAAAACAGTAGCAACTAATGGAATACACAACGGGCTTATCCGCCGGCATTACATTCCCCATACCAATGCACATACTGTATCAGAACGGGCATGTTTTGGGATTCCGCCCCTGCTGTAACACTTGTGTGTTTCTGGATACTGTCACAGTAGAGAATAACTCAATATCTTACTAGGGTGCCCAGGAATATTTATTCTACACTGGCACTTCATTGTAGTGCCAGTGAAACAGTACACAGTACAACAGGAGCGACTGTGAGAGGCTTGTTAAAGTATGTGTGTATTTGTGTGTGTCACAGGCAAGGTGAGGTACTATTTAATTTCTCTATACTGCATGCATGGGTGTAGGTTTTGTTTGAACACATTAAGTGGGGGTCAAACTATACATTTTCTGCATTCTGGTGAATTTGTACGCAGAATTTGTGCATCCGTTTATTGAGGAAATATCTTTATTTATGGAAAGGAAAACACAAACATCGGGATCCAATATTATATTAAATATTCTCCTGATCAACTTTTTCTCAACTTTTTGTGTCTTTTGTATGGGGAAGTAAGCTGAAGAATACAACCCATTTGGGCCATAACCGATTAAAACATTGAAAGAAATCTATTGGGAGAATGAGACCTTGTTAAAGCCTCTACATAATTCTGGAAAACAAAAACCTTCGGCTCCAACGTTTAAACCTACACACACCTACACAAGTAATGACGGCCCAAAATCACCAGACTGGTCGGTTGGGTCTAGTGGGCCCCCATCATCGCCCCCCCCCAACGGCCCCTTGTGGGCAGGTGGCAGAGCTCGTAGCAGGCGATGGTTACAAGAGGTTATACCAGTGTGTATAGAAGCGGTTGTAAGCCGTATGGCTGTGTGCAATGGGTGCCGGACAGGGCGGTGTGACGGTAACCCCCGACGCGTCACGGAGCATGTTAAAATATCCGGAACAGTCCGAGACAAGACTCTAGTCAGGGGATTACGGCTCACGCCGTCGAGCGGTTTGACACGCATACACATACCCTGAAATCGCTGGCCGGCCTCCAGTGCTTCTTTCATGCTTTTATTTGGGGGAGACAAACGCACGTGTTCTAAATATTCTAGTTATTCAATCGCAGAAACACACACACACATAGATGCACAAGCATAGCCTTAAGTGTGTTGTTATATTCCAAACTCCACCCGGTAATCTCCCTGGCTCTCTACCAACTAGAATATCCACTTCACCAACCTGGAATGTTCTGGATTCAGCCCCGTGGACCGGCTTGCGCTGGGTAGAACACATTTCACCTCTTCGCGGTCCTTCACAATGCTATCGCCAGTGGAATCGGCAGGCGGTCTCCCAGTGATTTCACGCTATGGGAGGATATCGGGCTGGAGGAAGGAGTCTGCTTGACTGCTATAAAGCAAGGCTTTGTCATTGGAGCTGTCAGCATGAATTGTCATCTGGGAGCCACATCTGTCATGTGGAACTATCAGCTGGAGTCACAGGCTCACCCCCCCCCCACCCCACTGTACCCAAGTTCCTTGGCACGTCATACAGGGGGGGATATACTGCTGCACCACTGGCTGAGGTCGCAACCCGCCAATGAGTACAAATTGTACACAGTACATAGCCATGATGGATGTGTGTTACAATCCTCTTGCAAACAATTTCCCTGATATCTTGTATTTTGTCATTTGAATTTGTGGTACAGTAATACCCATAATAAAGTCTGTAGTTCTGTCATTTGTGTTTGCTTCTATGAAAGACATGTATAGTATAGGCCTTAGCGGGAAGCAATATTATTGTAATTTCAGACTAGTTTTTCAGACACTCTAGTGACAGTCTAACAATTCATTGTAAAACAAATCACAATTGCCACCGTCATAGTAAAAAGCAAAATGCTTGAAGTAAAATGCAACTGAAGTGATTACGTTCAGTAAGTCTTACATATATAGGTATATGGCAAAAAGTTAGGTGTGTACGATAGCTACTGTTTATTAACACTTTGCACACTGACACTTTGAAGGGTGGCCTACTTACTCATGGAGCTCTTGTGTATTTACCAGAAAGAATACTTGATACTATAAGAGTATTGTCCTGCTCTTCAAGCTGTCACTTTACTGCAATAGATCTATCTCCGCTATAGAAGAGGGAACACGCCACATCGAATAGCATCCGCTTAAAATAATAACAAAAAATATTAACAAAACAAGAAAGAAAGAGAAAGAAAAACACAATAAAAACACAAAGAGAAAATATTACGTTTTTTTAGGGATTATATTCACCATCAGCAGATTACGTTTGAAAACGTATATAATTACCATAAATATTGACTGTATTAAAAATAGAGGACCATTATTCATCAATATCATTTCAACTTTTTTTTTAATCAAATGTGACTTTTTAATCAAAAGTGCCATTTTTAATCCCACAAACAATATTAATTAAAACTGACAACCACTGACAACCACTTGTTGACTCTAATTGTGCTTCACTTCCCTATTCGATTTTTACGTTTGCCATTGCAATTTAAGTAGCAAGACAACACATTGTTTCCGTGGCAACATGAGGGTCATTTCAAATTAATTTCCCAGAAATCGCTGCGAACCGAAGACTGCTGGGCAGTGTGCATTACGAGTGGGAGAAATGGCAACACAGCACAAAACCATTTAACAGACTAACAGAGACTGACACGGGCATGCTGCACACACACACAGACATGCACATGTGCACACAACCATGCTGATGTGCACGCAGGCAAGCATCCCTTCGGCGTAATTTGGCTCGCATTTGATTTATGTGAGAGGGGGTGGCAACAAGATGACATCGAACTCCGCCTCCATATATCTTGTCCTCCTCCTCCCTCCCCATCCCACCTTTAGTTGGAGCGCGGTGGCCTGCCCTCATATCACACCCTTAGACTCCTGTGCTCCTCTCCCACTCATGGTTAAACGCTCTATCACTCCTCAAGGAGAAACATAAAACATTCTCCCCTGTGTTGATGCGGCAGAGATCCGCCAACACAGAGGGCAACTCTTGAAGCTTTTTGATGTTTTGTTAAGCTGACGGTGCAATAGCTTACTCCTCTCCACATAAGCGTACACACCGATTTTCAGTGTACGGGGAAATATTCCTCGAATGGCCTGTTTAAATGTACAAAAAGTATCAGTGTTTTTTTCAACATCATTCTCCAAAAAACACGCTTCTAACGCCGTGTCTGCAACGCAGGTTGAACCCATTCCTTACTATTAGTAGTATGTTACACAACATTCCTTGGTCAAAGACGAGGCTTTGAACGGTGTCATAGGCAACTCTATCGAATTAAAGTATTGAGTAAAGTTTAAGATCCTGTTCAATTAAATTTAATAATATCATTAATATCATATTTTATTAGTATAAAACAAGTATAAAACAACAATAATAATAATAATACTAAGGTATATGGCATAACATACAAAAGAAGGGAGAAAGGAGGAGTAAAAGGAAAGGTAAAAGAAACAACAGAGAAAGAAAAAAGCGTGGGCAGACTGTGTGGCTTTCCTGTTGCCTAGATACAAGGGACATGGACGATCAACTAAAAGGAACTTAGTGTTCGATTTTTAATGCTTCATTTGTGATGTTGTGAGAGGGAAGCCTATTTCTGGCCGGGGGTGTTAATAATAAGGATCACAGGCCACAATTAGTATCTGCATTCCTCCTCACATTGCTGCATACTATGCTACGTGGTTCACAAACCCTATGGATAAAAAGAACAATGCCACTACACATATACGCACACACGCACACAATTTTAAATGAGAAATGAGTTCATTTTGCGTGGAGTAGCACAGGTCTGTAGGTCCATCTGCACTACGGAGTTCACCGAGATGCTCATTGTTCATCTAAATAAAGATGCTGGTGAGGATTAGTGCAGCTTGGCCAAAACAAACCTCTCTACACTCCAGTCTCTCAGTGGTAGACATTTGGAGTGGGAGCCTGCTTGCATTCCGCTCTCACCGGTGTGTGAAGTGCTGATTTCTCACAGCGGAGCCCAGAGGAGAGAGGAGCTCATTACGAACTCCGAAAAGATTTACGAGCTATTACGGGCCGGCTCCAACTGTTCATTTACTTAGATGCGCTTTTATTTGTTTACTTCTGTATTAAAGCGCGGATTAAGTGATTAAAACTAAACCTAATGAAGACCGTTGTTCCTCTCTATGGGGAAGGAGGGGACAACTGCTGTGTGCCTTTCGAGTTTTGTGAAGAATGTCAGTATGTAGAGACAGTGTGACAGGTTTATGCGTGGTGTAGAGCTTTACTGTGAAAGGGAAATCATGTGTTGAGCTGTTAAATTAGCATCCAAAGTGGCCGGTCTTAATTCCTCTTCCTCTAATGGAAATGTCAACATTGATGAGACGCACAGACGCTCTCCGGAGTGGCACTCCTTACCTAGGTTACCTAGGTTGAATGCTGTCTTATTTGCTTGAGCTGTGAGTTCTTGTTAAGGCGACCACAGGCGCCAATGCTGGTTAGCAGGGTCTGGGGTTACATTATGATGTTGTGACGCGAAATTGGAGTTTTAATAAACGCCTTTGTCACTGTCCATCGGGACGTTCTCTTTCATTGGCTGTAACTGTTTTGTAGTCATGCAGAAAGGTAACCAACTTCTGCGCTGTCTTTGGGGCGCTCTGGCCATGGACACTGACTGGATACATCATATGTTTACAACGAGGCTCAACCCACCGAGAGAGCCGTTTGCGGGGGGGATATGGAAAATGATTTTCCCTGTGCTCACCCTCGCGGTAACTCAATAAGAATGTCGTGTCGTGAATGTCGAGCTGTCCACTTTCAATGTCAGGTACATTTCAACGCAGTTCTGATCAAACACTCTCACCCTTGCGTAGACACTAAAGCACTATTTCCTTTTTCTGGTAAACTGGTTTTGTTTTCCATTAATGTGTTGTTTTTTGTACCTGTGTCACCCTGCCCTCCCCATCCAACGCTGGGACTGGAGGCTGAAAGAGTCTGGGTCACCCTGACACAGACTCCCTAATAGAGGGCAGGGGTGATGCACGCCCCACACTCGCACCGTTTGTAATAGCCCAAATGAGATGGCAGAAATGAGATGGGTACACAGGAAAATAATCATGGCGAGGTGTTGAAGTGAGGATATATTTCACGCGAAGGGGCAAAAGAAAAAATTGTCCGAAAATGGAGAAGAGAGGGAAGTGAGGTGACAAAGAATTTGGGTAAGCAGACGACCCTCACGGTGAAGGCAAAAGATGGTGAAATGGCGTGCGATGAGTGTGTGTGGGGTGGGGTTCGAAAGGAGCAAGCAGGGGAGAGAGAAATGTTATATAATTCCCCCAGACCTGCTCTCTGGGGGAAGGCCTCTAAATTACAGTGGGATGTGGACAGCTTGTCAATGGCGAGGCCAGGGCCCTCGCTCTGGAGGAACACTACACTGCTTTCATTAGGTCCCCCACGTCAGTGCCTGCCTCTAAATCTCAGGACCCCTTTATTTATTTCTAAATGTGTTTATTTATTTATTTATTTATTTATTTATTTATTTGCTCGATGTTGGCTTCGAGCTGAAGGCTCCATGTGTTTCCCACAAAAGTGCTCCCCTCGTCATCATATATAGAGCTAACACATCGCACACACCTACTGAAGCAGAAAATTGGATAGCCCATCCGAATTCCATGCTTGCCACGTTCCCCTTTGCAAAGAACTTGGTAGTTACCTCTAAACTTGGTAGTTACAATGACGAGTGGCTTACATAAGAGTTGACTAGGGCCTTTTTATGGTTCATCAAACGCTCACCGTAACAGTTCATCTTCCACGGCTAATGTATTCATTTGTCATGAAGATTTAGCTGTGTCGGATAGCAGGATTACAGACCCTAAATCTTCTAGTGTAATCAATTTCCTATGATCACATATGATCTGCTGTGTATCGGTTTAATGAGTCTGTCCTTTTCCTTTGTGACTCCATCTGAGAGATGCCAATAAATCAATAGGATTACCCTTGATAATAATCTGTATCCATGAAACTGTAACATGTACTGTTTACTGTCAGTATTACTCAGTGGGTAAAAATTAAATCTTATGAGAACTATCTTCCTTTAATAAAAACCAAAATACATTAACTGCCCTCTCTCATTTCCTCTCTTGGTTTTATGAATAAAACAAATGACCGCTACATATGAATCAACCAATAATTTTGCTAAAATCAAGCTTCTACAAATCTATTTTGTGCCCAATATGTGCCAGCTCAAGATTCTTACATTGTGTTTTCATGGATCTTTTCTCTGAAACACAAGCCAATGCAGTCCACTATAGCTGGCAGGCCATATGGTGATCTAATAACTCGCAGCATCTGCAATAAATCATACATTACAATCCAGATATTTTTTCTGCTCGCACACTGGTTCATGTGTCATTGATAAGGCACTGACCTGCACTGACCTACCGTAACAGGTTCTTGCAATGGCTGTCTCTCTTATCTTGTTGGCCTTGTGAAGATTTTTGTATTAGAGTGCTCACATATTCTCTGAGTACTTTATCTATTATTTACTAATCACAGCTTTGTCGGAAAATGCTACAGTGCGGCAGTCTGGAGCGAAGAAATGGAACACGTAATTTAATACATGACTGACTCTGCCGCTGTTAACAGAAAAAAAAAAAAAAACATAAGGCCCTTCTGTTTTTGCTGCAGGTATACATCTCCGTTTGTTCAATTATTCAGCTACTAAAATGCCTTATTTAGTAGACCCCCGGAGCTCCCATTTCATTCTATATTTTGGCTTTGGAGAACCAGGTGAGCCACCACCAGACTGTATAGAAAAGAGATAAAGTGAGAGCTGTCTGTCGCAGCTCATGTATCTTAGCCACAATAAAGCAGAATTCATTATTTTCAGCCTCTCTGCGGTGTACAACAGTAGAAAATGGTGGTACTGCAGTTTCAATAGAAGCAGCCATCGACCAGCTGGAGAAGTCAATTAGCCTGCCACCCTATTCTCTCAGCAGGCAGCCGGTCCGCTCGGTGTCATTCAATGCAGATAGCTGTCAGTCACACGGCGGAAAAAAACACATACAGAATCCCATACGCATCCCGCTGTGTTTCAAGGCAGTGTGACTGATTGTAAATGGAGAGCTGGTGCGGTCTGGTCGCAGGCCTGCCGGCTCCCTGCCTCTCTGAGCACCGGCCGCCCTCTGCCCACCTTGCTCTCCCATTTCCCTGCTGCCATGCACATTTAAAGTCAGCTCGCGGCGTTTTTGATTTGGTGCTAGTGTCATCCATTTTCTCCGGCCCTGCTGCAGGCAGCCCCGTCTCTGCCTGTCGCCCAACTCCCTTCGAGAGGAGGGGGAGTTGGAGATGGAGCCCTGCTGAGCCGAGTAAAGCTGCTCCATCTCCAAACTGATGCACCGTAAAGGACACCAAGAACACATAGCCGACTGCGAGAAATGAGAGTCTTGTTGTTTTGGCTAGCAAGGCGCGACAGGATGGAGTTAAGTTTTGCAATGCTTTTCTCTGGAGAAAGTAACGGAGCATACACAAATGTTTTCTGTCGCTAGTCCACCAATATTTATTTTATTTCACGGTTTGTATTTGTACATGTGAAGTTTGAAATTAGTTATTTTTCTTGTTGTTGAATATTTTTGGATCACATCCACACCCAAAAGTATTTTGTGTAAGGATACAAGAGCAAAGTTACAGATATACTACATGCATAAAACAGCTATAATCAGTGAAGGAAAGGAAGTGCAAGACAAAGTGGCTTCTGGGGTATTTATATTTGTGTTATCCACTAAGATCAACAGAGGCCTAGACAGCTATTGTTTTATTTTTTTAACTAAATCTTCTTCTACCTGTAATAAAAAGTGTTCCAGTCTGCTTTTGGGTCAAGTTACCCTGAAGTGGATCATTTACTTTGTGCTGTGGTTAGATATTTAATGCGCAGGTTTGGTGTAGAATAACCAAAAATACAACATTCTATTATTGTATTTCCTCTAAGCGTCAACGTGTAAATAAGATAAAACTAACATACAGTATATAGTTTCATCCACCCACTGACTCCTCTCACAACATCTCTTTTTACTGTAAAGAAATAAGGCATATACCCCATCCCAACTTCAAGGCAATTTTTAGGAAAATATTCACGGATTTGTTCAGCTTAGCGGCGATGGAACGTGACGGGGAACCGAAACCATCTTAGACGAAGACGGAGGGGAGGAGAAGGGAGGGGCGTGGAATAAAATAGGAGATATGAGTAAACAGCAAGGTAACTCAGACTCCTAACCCCCCCTTCCCCCAGAGCAGAGCACCCATTCCCCGAGAGAGGGGCTTAGCACCTCCCTTATAGTCAAACTGAGCGCACCGGGGAAATAAAAGCTCTGCTGAGACTCTGATGCCTGACTGGCACATTGAGACACTCCATGCACAACAGACGATAGCAAAGAGGAAAGGAGGAGGAGATGTGGGAAGGGGGCTTGATAAGGAAGGTGCCAAAATCTAACACAGCCAAGGGGAGGGAATGTTGTTACACACATTTGAACATTTCTCTAATTGCACGCTCCAGAGACATTTTAATTTAATAGGTGAAAGGAAGTACAGGTAATTTCCTGTACTTCCTATATAGATACTATATTTGTGGAGAACCTCTAGGTTCCATCCTTGGACCATTATCAATTTTCACTGCTATGCTAATGACTAAGCTGGTGCAGAGCCTAAGTCTGACTTAGCAATAAGCATTTATTTACTGACAATCTAACTGAAATACTGTCATCTAATCACCTGCACTAATTGCTGCGCATGGGCGACATTGCAGGCTTTCGATTTAACAACAACTTTTTAATCAACCTACATTCATCCTATAGGCCTACATAGCCTATCTGCTAGTCTGACTTGGCTATACCAAGCGCAAGACAATATGTTATCAAAGCTGTGTTTTGTCAAACCACCAAAAGTTTTTTTCTTCTATCTAAGCAGCTTTTCATACATCATTTTCTTCATGTCGTCTAATTTGTAGTGTCTTGCCTGTCAGTATATTCAATGCAGAAATGAATCTCTTCAATTGAGAGTTTGTTAAGGTACTTTAGTATAGCCATTGCATTGGCACTAGCATTTTAGATACGATGTACCACTGTTATAAAAATATACCTTTTGGATGACAATTTGTGAGTGGGGCATGACAACATGCCCTTCAGTGGTGTTTTTTTCCCACTTACAGCTTCTTTCTCTGTGGCTGCATGGGCCAAGTTATGATTGGGAGGCTAGAGTATACCTCCAAATCGCATTTAAATTTGTTCTTGAGCCAAGAGATCAGTTTAAAAATGATGTGGTTTTTTCCTTGAAGTGGGGTTTCTGCAACTTTCAGATGCTTTGGGATGCTGTTGGCAGTGCTGAATCCTCCTTCAGGCAGCAGCATTTGGTGAATTCCTCTAGCAGGTGAGACGTTCCGCACAGCAGCACAACTTACCAGGAGGCTCGTTAGATGCACATCAGGTTCCGAGCCTGTCATAAAGGAGTAGTGTACGCCCGTCCGTGGCGCCCGGGGGGGGGGCCTTCGCCGCTCACCTCACACCTCGCTAATGGCCATCTGCGGTCATTACAGACCACCAATGAGTCATAGCCACGCACCTGAATGCACCCTCCGCTCCTCCGGGGCTGCCACTGTTTTTGTACAACGCTTGCCGCTGTTGTCGCTCATTGAGGCTGAGGTTATTGACGTGTATTCTCTCATTCTGCCTCCTCCAGCACACTATACTGACCAAACCGGCTTGTTCGCAGATAAACATTCAAAGAGTTGTTTATCTGCCAGAGAGATATGTAAGATACACACACAAGTACCAAAGCTGGACTCATCAATGGGCATTCAATGGGCATTTCTGTGTGAGATCTACCCTTCTCATTCTGTGTGAGCTCTACCTTTCTCATTCTGGTTCAGTCTCCATCTCTTATGCTCTCTTACTTCTACTCAGCCACCGCTCTCAGTGTCAGTGTTCCCTTTCTCTCCCCTGCCTCTCTCTTCCCCCTATCTTTTTCAATGCCATGCCCGAGCCCTGCGGTGGATTAGATCACTGTGGGTAAACCTATAGTTGTGTTCCATCAGATCTGAGAACGGTGGGGCTGTTTCATCAGAAAACTCATCCCTCATGTGAGAGCTAATGCACTGTAGGCGAAGTCCCTGCTGTGCCAAGGACTGGCTATGTGGATTCAGCCACTGCTGCCCCCAGATAAAACCCTAGCAGCGAAATAAAAAGCACAACCCATAAAGGGATGTAGGGGGGGAAATTTATCGGCCTGCAGCCTGGCCTGTCGTGACTTTATGTGTTTGTGTGCAGGGGCGGACAGCTCCATTTTGAGAATGTGTGTCTACGTGCCTTGCCGTGTGAGTGTGCATGTATACAGTATATTCACGTTTGTCGTGTCTGTGTGTGTGTGGGTGTGTGTGTACTGTACACGAACATTTCCTATGTCATTGTTTGCTGTATTGTGGATGTGGACATCAGGGTTAGGAAGGCTGTTAACTTACAAACCGGGGGAAGAAAAGACTTAAAAAAGAAACTAAAATGCAAAAGGTGACAAATATATTGTTTGCCCAAGCTGCATAGAAACTATATGCCAAGCTTTACTGTTTTGTAGGCAGCTATTGCTTGCAGCATTGGTAGTATCGGCAGTGCTAAGCTTGGAATGTCATCTTGTTTAGCACAGGTTAAGCAATCAATATTCATTTGGGGATAGAAACGGTACAAGTGCATTTCTCTTACACCCCCACTAGTGGGCAGCGCTCCAGCAGGCTTTTCCATACTCATTCAGCGACCTCCCCATGGCTTTAGTAATTACACCACCCATCAGGTCCGAGACAGATGAATACCAATGAGAGACTAGAGTGAGGACAACAACGCTTTTGTGAAAGCACGGGCGGGCATTTGTCTATGGGCACAACCTCCTCAGCCAATAGAGTATAGCATCTATTCCATCCAAATGAAATTAAACAGGATTCAGCTGTAGGGAATTTGGAAGGGGACCCCTGCAAGGAGCAAACTGTCAGTCAAATTAAACTTGACAGACAGTACCCTGTTTTTTTTCTCTCTCATTTAGCATGTACAGATTTCTCTCATTTTTTTCACCGAAGCTGACAACTGTGGCATGTGGCCAATTTTTGGCAGTTAAAGATGTGCAGAGGCCTAGCATGCAGGGTTACTGTGCGGATATAGGCTGTCAGTCAATTTGCAGTGATTGAGAGAGCCCAGAGATTTGCTCACTGCTCGCCGAGAAGGAGATACGGGAAAGAAGAAAGGCGGAGCGGAAAGGCGGAGCCGCAGTAATGCAAAACGTCCATCTGGCTCTGCCAAATCCAGGCGCCAAGGCCTTCTGGGACACGGCAAAAAACTAGGCTAGAGCCCTTATCTGGACCACATTCGTTCACCTCCAGGCCGTGTGGTGATATCTCAGTCCCAAAGAAGACAGGGAGACACAAAGCACAAAGATAGAACTCCTTCTTTTTTTTTTTTAAGAAAAAGAGAAATAAATAAATAGAAAACTAATCTGCATTCTGAATTGGCACGGGCTCTATGGAAAACAAGTCCTGTGTTTTCATTGATAAATGGCTGTGGAGTGAGTGAGTGGGCATTGTGCCCCACTCTATCATCCGAACAACAGTATCTCTCCGAGGGAGTTCTTCCGCTTCCAACCCAACCCCCGCCGGCTTTGGCTTGGGATGGGCACCGCCAGGCCCTCTCGCGCGTAGCGCCGCCAGATACAGGTTTATCCATCGCTTGCTTGCTCACTCGCTCACTCCCTCCTTCGGTGGAATGTGGCCACTGACAGGCAGATGGGAGGATGGGGCTCGACAGTGCTCCCCAGGCCGAGAGCTAATTGGGAGAGACTGGGGAGGGATTTGGCGGTGCTGAAAGTCCTCGCATGATGGGAAAATCAATGTGCACTTCCAGTGTACTTGTGCATCATGCTGAACCAGGAGCTTGAGGACTAATGTTGTCGCTGTTGGGAGTCATTTGTGGTTTCGTTTCACCCCTGACACCTAGTGTCTATAAACACATAACCTTATAAACTATAGATGTTTCGCTCATGAACGATTCGTTTGAAAGGAACAGATCTTTTAAGTGAATGTCAACGATTCGTTCAACGCCGTGGAGTGATTCGTCCTATTTCAAATATATCTCGCTTGTTAAGTCTGCTATGGCTTTCCTTTTTTTAAAAGACGGTTTGTGTCTCAAGCTTGAGTAGCAAATATCCTTTTAGAGGCAGGCGTGTGGGCATATTTAGGGCCATGTCATTGGTTGGAAGAAGTGACGGATTCACTTGAGTAACTCTGACTGAATGCTGTTTCAAGTCTGAATGTATCGCTCATTGAACGAGTGACTCAATAGAACGAGAACGGGGCATCTCGGTCATGACTCGTGTCCTAACCCAATTGATTCACTGATTGAAACAAACCGGTGTCCGCTGTATTTCAGGCTTGCACACCACACAACAGTAATTCACAGACGTTTAATGAAAACGCTGACATATGAATACAAACAAAATAATGCCTATTCATTAAGTTACAACATAGACCTACCATATGTAAATATAATGCAGAACTTCAAGGTTCATTTTAGTAAACTAATGTTGCAATACTGACATAACACAAAGTCACGAACAAATGCCACGTATACTCATTAAGTCGTATAGGTAGGTTATACAAAATAAGATATCAGATGACTCCACATTCAAGTGCTTTAGGAAATTAGGATTTAGGATACTAAGTAAGGCAATAGGCATACAGACGTTCACTGGACATTTAACTCTTTTATTAAACGAGAACGGGGAATCTCGGTCATGAGTGATTCGTGAAGTTTGGGGAACAAGTCTTTTGAACCAATCCTTTCATTGAACAGAGTGAAATTATTTTAATCTTTAAAAAGACTCGAATTTGCCATGTCTAGTATAACCGCTTCCAAGATGTGCGTATGGTGAAACTAACCACCTTTACTTGGTTCTTTGTATCCCAATTAGGCCTCACATCAATTACAGCAGTTCAATGCAGTGTTGTAGACAACTTGGAGATTGATTGAAAAAAACAATATAATTTAAATATTAGGGATTTGTTTGTAGAAGTGTGAACACATTAGCTTGGTCCCATCAGTTCCATTTATTTTTTTATCTTCATTATGGCTGACCTCTCTCATAGGTAATATGATAATATTTGTTGACTTTATTGCCAGAAATTCAATATTTTTGGACGTCCAAAATAAAATAAATAAAGACATATACTGTATCTCTGTCACAAAGCGTGTCTCTTTGTGTATCTCAGACTTATTTGTGTCTGAGATAGGTCCAAAAATGCAATATATGGACATCTCACCCAATAATTTGCTTCATTGACGGTGAACTCAACCCTGGTAATAATCACGGCAAGGAGAAAATACACCTTGAAACACAGCACATTCTAGTGTGGGTGTCTTGGGAGGGGATCTTGACATCAGAGCGAGACCAGAAAGCGACAATATGTATTTCAAGAAGCCCACCTGCCGCTGCCACAAATGAGAGACTGTAATGTAATGTGCGTTCAGATCAGTTAGCCTACAGGGGACTGTCTCTCAGCATGCAACTGATTGGCATCATCACTGTCTAATTTCTTGAAAATGGGAAATAAAAAAAAATAAACACATTACATCAGTACTCTTTCATATAAACAGGTCACTGTAGACCCCCCGCCACACACACACACACACACAATGCACTTTACATTGGTAACCGTCGCTTTTTCTTTTCATTGGCCTGTGTTGCCCTGTGTGGGCAGGATAGTCTAGTGGTCTAGGTGTTGGACTCCTAGCCGGAAGGTTGTGGGTTCAAGCCCCAGACAACCTGTAAGCATCCTTGAGCTAGATGCCTAACCCCTCTGCTCCATGTAATTTTAAGTCGCTTTGGATAAAAGCGTCTGCTAAATGACCTAATTGTAATTGTGTTCTCAGGTTTGTCTCACACATGGACCCCGACTCCCCTTAAACACAACAACGTTAAAGCTACAGCCATAATTGTGAGCCAAGCTTGCACGCATATATGATGATATTCTTCCCCCCCCGTTTCCTGGAATAAAGCCTGCGGATAAACCGTATCGCCGCAGTGTATCAGTGAGCGTCACGGCCTTAGCCCGGATCAGAGCACTGATACACTTCATCCGGAGGATTTCACGGCTAGCGCAGGAAACTTTCAAAAACCCGGCGGCTCTGCTGCCTGTTGTTATCTTTATAGCTATAGCCTTGGGATGTTAGCCTGTGAACTTTGTTCTGCTTGATGTGGGACTCTGAAGCGCCCGGCACCTCTCTTGACAGTTACAAGGACCCCTGTGTGTGTAGAGATGAGCACACACACACACACACACACACACGTCTCTGAACAAGGTCTGTGTATTGTCTGTGTATTATGTCAATAACCATTGTCTCAATAACCATTCATTAACAAACGAATTTTGCAGACTGTTTTGACTTAAGCTATGATGAAAAACATGTCCTTAGAGATGCGAGTCTCAGTTGGGTATAACTTGACAGAAAATATCTAAAGAGACGGCCTGGATGAAAATGGAAAATAACGAAATGTTACTGTTAAGGCATGGTAGCGAATACGAATCTCAGTCATTTTTTTAAATCCAAGTTCGTGTTCGGTGTGTGCTGGCCTGTGCCTGCTTTAAGACATTATGCTGAACACAAATCAGGAAGAGGGGAGAATTTTTCAGTTGTCATGGCAACAATGCCTGACCTGACGACATTGCCCTCATTGTGACAGACGCTTCTTTACTCTTGACAGGTGAGACGGAAAACAGACTATTCTCATTCTCTACCAGCTCCATCTTTATGTATGCACCTTGCTCACAAATAAACATGTACGGATTCAAGCACACACCTACACTTTACCCTGTATTTTATTAGCTGCCCCTCCTTTCATGAAGCCTCAAGTCTCTCTTGTCCTTTCAAACAAGATTGAAGTCAGAGAAGTTGTCCATAGACTACAAAGAGATTCCTCTTGGGGTTCTGGTATCCCAGAATTCATTGAGATTTCTAAATATATCACAGATAGTCCATTTTGGGCAGTACAATACATCAGACAGTGTTAAATAATATGAAAATAATTAACTTTAATCTCATATAGTAGAAAAATACATTAGTCAGATGTCAAATGTGGTGATTACTTGAAGGATTACATTTAAATCTCTAAAGAAAGAAAATCCGAGACTCCCCTTAAAAAAACCACCCCAAACACGCATCCACGTTGTAAAATATAAATAAAGCGATATGCTCAAGCAGCATGACCCAGAGATCAACAGATTAGCAGCCCAAGCATGCCTTTAGATAAGAATGCATTCACTGGCCGGATTTTAAAGATAAAAAGAAATGACATCCATGTGCAGTTCAAGTTGTGCTTGCCTACAGTGAACCTGATTCCACTTAAAATCTAAAAGGTAAGACCATAAGTGTATAAGTGGGGATAACAATGTGAACAAGTCTCATTTTCGCTGCATTCCTTTTTTAAAGCTCTACTGAAAAACAATAGCCTAACTGTTTGCAGAATAGGTTTTGAAAACTAGCTAACAAACCGCTGGTGTGTAACTGGGGGTTATGTGACTAGAAGTCCACTTGACCGACGGGTTGGCTGACCGTAGATTATGGTCACTGGCTTTACTGAATTACTAGTAGTAAATGCAACATAGTGTGGTCCAGTCCAGCCCACTACTGATGACACTACACTACACGCTAGGCTTTGTGAGATACAATACTGTAGCCTTCGGTTGCTTCTATTTTAGTATTTTGAGTCAAGTATACATCCACCAAGTGTTTGAGCAACATTGCCAGAAAACATCCGGCATTTCCACGATGCAGCTACTATTTTCTTGGCATGTGTAACTTGAAGACCAAAAAGTGTCGGAATGTAAACAGGTTGATAACCGTGTTATTGATTTTTGATTTGTCAGTGATATTGTCAGATACGTAGCGATTTGTCAGAATAACATTAGAAGTGTTTTGCAGTGAGTTTCTGCTATTCCAATGGTCACAGTAATATACTGCATACACTACTGTAAAAATCCCACATGTATGTAATAAGCTTGCATGGTTATCTAACTGCAAAATTACATTGACACGCTTGTATAGGCTACTGTACATGTCTGCCCACACACTTGCATGTTTATAGGGAAGATTTATTCTGTGCTATGGTCTGAGCATCTCATTAGAGAATTTAATTTAATCTAATCTGATTTTATTGTGTGGGAGTATTTTTCCACGCTAAAAGCTTTTAAGAGGGCTCAATAACCTTTATTTAGCAGCAAATGCCAGGCTATTTTAATTATTTTTTCCCGTGGATTATTTTGATGAACTGTATTAAAAAGGGAATGGTTTCAGTGATGCATAACTTACATGGTTGGCTTCCTACCTCTCTAATAGAACCCTTTTCCATTAAAAACATCATTATCCACTGATAAACCTATTCAGGGGTTTCTGCTGGATTCAATATTCTGGCTTAATGTGTTTTTTTTCTATATCAGGCTAAGGGAAGTGCATTATTATTGCTTACAGATTATGGCAGAGGTTAAGGTTAAGTTTGATTGTATTATTCATATTCATATTCATATTATTATTATTATTATTATTATTATTATTATTATTATTAGAGGTATAATAGTAGTAGTAGGAGTTGACTAGCAGCAGTTTGTTTTTGTAATACTGTGTGAAGTAATTATACAATTCAGTGAGCGGCCCTGCCTCTGTGCAGCGATAGCGCTTGTGAACCAGCAGAGGTGTGTGATTGTGTGTTCCAGATACAGGAGTGGAGTGTGATGGTCCTGCTTGGCATAAGGGACAGAATACAACACAGGCCTTAAGTGGATCAGTTCATTGAGGAAAAAAAAAGCCCGATGGCAGTCACGGCGGGGGAAGTGTTTACTGCTCAGGAGCCTCGCCATGGGGGTATTAACCAAACCCTACGCTGAAACTAGGCCATGCAAATGATGCCTAGCTGGGCCTGGGAGAGACGGCTATAGAAAGAAGGGCGAAGATGGGGGAGAGCACGGGAGAGAGAGGGACCAGGCATGCACGCGCCGAAAGAAATGGGCCACAGGTAGCAGGGCAGAGATTTGCCTGATGAAAATGCCATTATGTAAAACAGTCCCTGCCTGTGTCAGGTAACTCTGTTACAAATGCTAATCAGAATAGGACTATTCTGGTTTGGCCAGTATCCAGAACAAATCAACTGCCATGTTTAATGTGGTTTAATATGGTTTAGTAGGTGTTCATTTGCAAGCAGGCATGCACGTGTCATAAGAACACATTTATTTTCACACCTTTTACGTCATTTCTAGCCAGCAAATTCATTCTGTAGTTTATGTGTGCTCTTTGTTTGAAGAACAAAGAAAACAGATATTCTTGATTGATTATTTTATTTGAAACTAAATACACTGCCATAACCAGGAACGTAAATGGAGAAAACGTAGAGCAAATAATAGGGAAATACAGAAAGAGAGAAAGAAATAAAGAAAAAACAGTAAAGTGCACACAGATCTGCAGTGGTGCTTGCAGCCATAAATGGTTAACTCTGCAGACTGCGGTGTTGTGGTGACTCACAACAGTGACACCAGCTACAGCGCAGATCCGTAAAAAAAGATTCCAGAGCTCAGACCCACACAGGCTGGGAATAACCCGGGTTTACATGCAGGGGGGAAACAAACTTTCTGCGGTATGAGACAAAAAATAAATATACATCCCAAGACTGACATGGCCATGTGGGCTGTGTTTATTTGTATACTGATCTCTCTATCCCCTGTGGGATCATGGCTTCTTGGAGGTACTGCGTAAAAGCGAACACACTCTGTGCTGCAGTTCAATGATGCTCGTCATATATGTCACTGTTTGAAGAGTTACTGTTTTGAGGCATTTTTGTATTTTATTTTTAAGTAGTATGTCACTGTCAAAATGCTTTATGCAGTGTGCCTTTTCCGGAACATTCTCTCCACCAATCAATCCTGACTCTTACATTTCTTAATTTAAAATGAATAAATAAATCAAATAAATAAACCTTCATGTCAGATAAAATAACCAGAGGGATTGTCTCACCTAGTGCCTTGCTCACAGCCAAATGCCACCAGAACCTTGCTGGTGAAGGCAATCGTGACTAAGGCTTGACATTTGAGCATTATTACAGGGAAGTGTGAAAGGAAAATACTTTTTCAACTACTGGTCTGTAAAAGACAACTTCATGTCGACCCTCTCCAGGTTTCATTGTCACCTATTATCCGACCGACTGTGTTCTCCCCCAACGGAGATAGGAGGTCCCAGATGAAAAAACAGGTTGGCGGTGGTAGTGGCAAGTGTACCACAAATACGCTGCAGGAGATGAGTACGACCTTGATACGCAAATAGACCATCTTTATGGGGGAAAAGGGGGGTAAACGAACATTCTTCCGTAAAGATATTTATCATATTATTTCCCATTGACGCTAGTTATTTTTTTCACTTACTTTACAGTATATTTGATGAGGTGGAGGTATGATAAACAAATTCTACTATTTTTCAGTAATGTGCACTTTAAAACCTCTATTGAGTTTGCTCTTGCAATATCCATAACTTGATGAGCATTTGTTTTCAATAAAGAAGGTCCTGACATTAAACATATTACAACTTTAAGTGTTGAGCAAAATGAGCCAGTTTAATGATAGGCTAGCTAAAATGGAGACTGCATTTATAAGGCTTCTTCTTGTAAAAAAAAATCATTTTAATCAAAGTTTTCTGAGGGCCAGGCCAAACAGTTTATGCTAGTCAATGTCTTTATTCTTAATTGAGTATATCTCCTTCCTTATAAGTAGAAAAAGCCAAGCCTGACAAGTTGATCATGCTGTTCGTTATGAAGCCAGCATGGTGCATGAGAATGTCAGCAGTCGTTCATAATCAGTATTCAGAGTACACTCCTTCTGATTGGTCAAGGCCGCTGCTGGAATAAATGCCTCACTATTCTGGGCACAGAGTGGCTGCGCTGGGCCTTGGAGAGCATACTGTCATTAAAGTAAACATCTCTCAACATGGCTGGCTTGGCCACTGTCATGGTCTATTATTCACCAATGAGGAGAAGACCCTAGCGGTGTTATTTATTTAATTTTCCAGTAGCAAAGTGTGAAGATCAGGGGTTGGGAGGAATTTGTAATTGACACAACCCACACAGGAGGTGAAGCACTCGGGGGCATGGTGCCATTCGGACGTAAAATGACCACCTGCCGCGTGAAGTGCGGCGTCTATATCTCCAAAACACCACGCAAGGCCGACAGCCGCAGCTGGGCTTTTGTCCGGTCCTCTAGCGGCGACATAGGCAATGGCACAGACCGCTACACCTTCGCCTAAGCTGCCCTCCACCACGGCGAGTGCTTGTTTATCACCTCATAGCATATTGCCACCATCCGGACGAGCCCTGTGGTAAGATGGCAGGCCGGGGAGAAAACAAAGAGAACGAGTGGGAGAGAAACATAGAAAATGATAGAGAGAGAACCATGCAAGGATAGGGGGGATGGGG
>JAODLI010018636.1:0-46018 GCA_027575585.1 Percopsis omiscomaycus
ACACACACACACACACACACACACACACACACACACACACACACACACACACACACACACACACACACACAATCCCTCCCACCTGTCTTGAGCAGCTTGATGGCCTGGGTCCGCTCATCCTGCTCCCCTACTTCATTCTCCTCCACCACGTGGTTCTGGATCTCCTCTTCCCCCTCAATCAGGGGCTTCAGCCGCAGCAGGATTCGCTCTGTGAAGTCTGCGATGCGCGGAGAGGTGGTGGGCTGTGTGTGTGGCAGGTTGACGTCGATCATGAAGATGTATGTGAGCACGCTGGCAGGAGACCACGAGGGGGAAAATTAAAAAGGTTATTTGCACAACCCAGATTCTCTGAATGCATTGGCCATACACACCGGATCACTGCAGTGGTTGCTCTACGTGTCGGGCCTTAACACACACACACACACACAGACACACACAGACACACACAGACACACACACTCTCTCCGAGGCCTCACCTGCCGATGCGTTCCCGTACATTCTTGTACACCTGCGTGAGAATGGGTTCCAGGTACTGCAGCAGTCTGTGGAGCAGCTCGGGGACACGCCACTCCTGCTGGGCGAGGCCTCCCTGGAGCACGTACAGGCGACTGGACAACACACAGAGGACGAGAAGGGTCACTTAAAGCAGCATTTCAATTCAAAAAAATATTTTTTTATTACCGATTTCATTATCCTAAATAAAAAATTAAAACAAACAACTGAAATGCACACATTTTCCAGTGCTGCTCCAAATTTTATCAACCTCTGATTTAAGGCTGAGGTGGCTCTACTGACCAGGCATCAACGAACGAGCCCCCCTCTCCATTGACCGGCGACTCCATGAGCATTTCAAACAGCCAGTGCAGCTTGCGTGGGTCTCTACTCTCCTGTAGCCATAAACAGAGCAAGATGAGCCAGGCGTACATTGATTTGATACAGTAATGGATGTTTTGGGGGGGGGGGGGGGGGCACGCTTACACACGCATTGGCGATGCAGGTGCCCCAGTCTGCGTAGGTTTCCACAGTGATGTTGGACAGGGCAGTGCGAAGCAGCGGGCACAGCAGCTCCCAGAGACTCTCCACCTGTGGAGAGCGCCCAGCAGAGAGTCAACGATGAACTGCATGATGTGCCTCTGGGGTTGGTCCATCTCTCCCCACAGCATAAAATATACATACATATAATATACACTTTCATTGAATGTGGTCAAATGAGGCCATCAACAAAATTAAGCATGCATTTGAGGGTGCATGAAGACACCATAATATAACCTGGTAGGACCCTCCTCTATTCAAAGTTGTTTGCCATAGAGGCCAGTCAAATCATTAGCAGGTGACATCAAAACAGAACAAGACCCACCAGGGACAAGACCAGCGTTACCATGCTAACCAGAATATCATGTGATCCATGATTCAATCATATAAACACGGATTTGCAGAGGTATTTTCCAGCCAAGGGAGAGGGTCCCAAGACCCCCCTCCCCCACCAATAAAAAAAGCCAGAAAACTGTAAACACTAATGGTGAAATTAAGACCCCATCAACAGGCACCTTGTTGTAGCTCCAGTGCTTGCAGCCCCTGATCAGGCCAGAGATGATCTCAGCAACACAGCGCTGCTTGCTCTCATGGGAATCTGCCACCAGGCGCTCCATATGTGGCCGCAATAGAGGTAAAAAGGCATCGCTAAAATTCCGGAAAAGTCCCTGAAATACAAATTTTGTCTCGTCAATATATAATTAAATAAAGTATAGAATTAAGTCCTGTTCCATCAACGTCAAAGATCTCACCTTGAACAGACAGAATCTGCGGGGACTGAACTTGTCTTTGCCTTTGCGATCTTCCAAAGAGAGGAACTCGATGAGTTGGTTTATGAACACAGGATCTGAGAAGTGGTCGTAGATAATCTGCTCTCGCTGTTAGGGAGGATATGAAAAACATTCGATAGTGGATACAGGAGCCTTTTTTATTTAAACTTTAACAGAACTACAAGGCTTAACAAGTTTTGGTTTGGTTTTTGGATGACTTATTTATTGGCACAGTTGTGCAAACCTCATTCATATCCTCTCTGGTCAGGTTCGGTTTGGGCTGCTCTTCAGGTGGTGCGTACATCATCAGCTTCCTAGAAAACAAATAACAGGTATAAGAGGCCTAAACCCAAATTAAAAGCAGTGAGAGAGACCAGAGGTGGAAAAGTCCGACTTCACAGTGAAAGTCCTGCCAGGTTTTCCTTCTGCTTGTTCACTTAACCAGGTGATTTCAATTACAGGGACCAATAATATAATCACCTGGTTACGTAAACAAGCAGAAGGAAAACCTGGCAGGACTTTCACTCTGAAGCCAGACTTTTCCACCTCTGTGAGAGACAAATGTGGAGTAAACTAGATTAGAGTTGGGCCACCAGAGGCGTGACAACAGAATTATGAAAGCACCTTGGCCAGCTGTAATAACCCCAGTGTGTCTTCTCGACAAACGCACACTTCTCCCAGTCCTGCTGGGTGCGGGGTAGACTGCTGCGGTGGTACTGGAGCCACTGATTGTCTGGTCGGTCCCCAGCGATCATGGTGCACAGCTCCTTCTCTCCACCTTCCAAGAGGGAACAAGTGAAATCATTGCTAACCTACAGGAAAACACAAAACTGACTATATTTTAGAGATGAACATATTTTGAGGGCTTACAGAGCTCACGAGGGCTGACTGGCACTTTTTTATGCGGTCTCTTCAGCTGCTTCATGATTCCTGCGACGGCTGATATCGCCACCTAATGGGGAAAGCAGGACAGTTCAGCAAGGAGAGCTTGTATTGTGTCTCATTTGGCATGCTGTATGTTAACGGCACTATGTCCACACCTTGCGGACCAACAGGGAATCGTGGTTGAGGCTTTTGACAAAGAAGAGGACAGCAGGCGCTGGGAGATCCCGGTCATCCCTCAGCAGCAGTGAAAGGAAGCCGATGGTGATGTGCTCAAACTTCCAAGGCCTAAAACGCCAAACGCACAAGGCTTCACATACACACAGCAGTGATTTCAGAACCCCCACTGACTGATAACATGCTAAATGCAAAAGTTAACCTACAGGTTTCTGTGGCTCAGGCAGTCCAGTAGATCACAGATAAGCTTTTCGTATTTCCTGGAAGAGTAAAACAATGTTTGCTGCGTCGCCTCTTTAAAATAGAAATGGACATTAACAATATACAGTACATACAGCAAGGAGCCCCAGCCCAGTCAGATAACTACTAATATTTTGTTATCATATCTCTCTCATACACACAGATGTCTGTTAATGAACGCGGTGTGGACTCACTGTATAGCCTCAGTGTTCTTGAGCTCCTGCTTCCGGAGGGCCACTGCCATCTCCTCCTCTGAGGGGACAGGCTCTGCGGGGACAGGCTTCCCAGCCACCATGAGTTGCCGTGCCACTACGCAGCACTCATCGGGGAGCTAACACACACAAAGAAATTAGCCCGACCTCATCTAGACAAACGTTACACATCAGAACCAGGTTTTTAGCCACAATGAGAAAATACAGAACATAAAGTAGCGTTTTTATGTTTCATTTCCATATTTTATTCCACGTCCTAGCACAAGAAAATGTCAAATAAGGAAGTTTATATCGCATCACTATTTGACGTGTTCCTCGGTGGGGCGGAACATCACGGTGCAGGAATAATGGATTGGAGCTCTATACAATACACTATCAAGCAGTGGCTCCATAACAGCACTCTAGTAAGCAAGCTTCTACTAGTCTAGCAAGGCTGCTCTCACAGTTGGGTTTTTCCTAATCATCTGATCGTGGTTTGTTATTCTTACAGAAAAATCGATGCCAATGGTTTCATACTGGCGGTGGACTTTGTCTGCCAGGTCGTCAAACAGGCGGACAATCGACGGCTTCTCCAAGGACATGGCCGAGCTGAGGCCAGAGCGCACAATGGCCGGCCACGTTAGTGCAATGCAGTCCCAGTCGTGCAAGTTGGCCAGACACACGCCACTGTGGTTCCCCAGAAGGCAGTACAAGGCACCCTGGAGAGATAAAGAGATAAAACGGGGGAAAATATTTTCAATATCTGCCATAGAGCTCTTTACACTTTCTCATACAAAAGGGTTTATCTGTAGTTTAATGGAACAGGATTTTCATACTTTGAATTGCTGCTGTTTGATGTTGCTGCGGTCGGGATTGAGGAACTCTAGGACATGGGGGATCAGGTCTCTGCAGCAAAAGTTGTAGGTCCCCAGGGCAGAGAACAAAACACTCTGAGCTCTACTGCGCACCTGACGAAGAACATGACATAGCTCAATTAAGGGGACAGTTCTTTCTTTCCAGTGGCTTGGCGACAGTCCAGTGATAGTGGACATTTCTCTCACCTGACTGTAGGTGCTGGTGGAAAGCCTCAGCAGATCTCTCATAAGCTCCTGATGAATGCTCCGGTATTGGCATCCTTCTACGGTCAATTTACGCAGCTGATAAGCCACAAGGAAATACAATCAGAAAGTTGCTTAGTTGAAATGTGCATTTTTTTGTGCACAGCTGTGTTTCAAACATAAACAGTGAGCTGGGAACAGCTTATTACCTCGTGCTGGAGCATGACTCTATCTATAAGCAGCGCCCTGATGTGCTGCTTTCTGCCATGAAGCTGTAAAAAATATTTAATAGAATAATCAAAAAACAGAGCATACTGAACTAGTATGCTCTAATACAAATGTTGTATGCTATGAATAGATACATAAGCAGATGTGCAATTTAACTGGATAATTAATAAATAAAAAAAAGGTTAAATCAAGGATATTAAATGTTTGATTTCTCACTCTGTTCTCCATGGATTTCTTCACAAGGTTGAAGCTCTTCCAGCGGGAGTCAAACTCATGTTTGTGAGAGCCTTTGAAGTGCAACAGGTCACTGATAATCTGGGAAGGATAATGTCACGTCACAGGCTGACAACACTGAGAGTGCTCATTGCTAAATATGGGGGGGTGCTGTGACTCGGGAGAACGGTATCTGGGATCTACCTTGATAATGGAGAAGAGAGACTTTGTGTCATCCTCAGAGTGCTCCAAAATGTAGTCTGAGGAAAGGGGGGGGGGGGAAGGAAACACTCATGAACCGTGGCAGGGGAACAGGTTTATATTTTGGGAGCGGTGTCTGGAACTGGAATGCTGAGCGTGACGAAGAGAACACTTACGCAGCAGCTGTCGCATCACGCTACAGATGGCATCTCTGTAGTTCTCTCTGGACGCATCTGGAAGCACAGATCAAATTACAGCCCACTGAACACAACCATTACCTAGTAACAGCTTGGACCCGATGACTGAACGCACCAGGTCCAGGCTCCAGTTCAGTTTGAGGCATTCAGATGCACTCGTATGTTGTATGTATGCATGCTGGTTATTGATTTTTAATATATCAAATTATGTTTGCCACTTGATCAAACCAGAATGTGTATATATTTCTTGGCATGATAAACTATACATATACACATTATATTATTTTCTTACCATACTCCATCCCTATATAGAGGTTGGTCTCTCCTAGATTCACCATACTTTGGACTCTGATGGAGAGAGAAAGATTCAAGCCAAGTTCAACAAAAGTGTTTGAGGCAAACAGGTCATTTTTGAATGGTAAGCCGTGTATAAAAATAAAAAAAAGGTTCTCAACCTCAGATACAAAGACGTATAACAGAAAGATACAATGCTGTAACTGGAAGGTCTGTGGACCTTAACATGAAAACTCTCAACCTCACTTTAATAACTAACATGGAAACAACACAAACGGTACTTACAGCTCAGGGACGGGCTCTCCTTTCAGTGGGGGCATCAGACCCCCAGCTCCCAGCAGACAGTGTTGCACAATGGCCAGGCTCTGCAGCACATCATCTCTGGAGGAGGTGATTACGAGAATTTTACAATTTTAAATTATCTTATTTATTCGTACCAACAGCGATGTGAGTTTGGGGGGCCATGAGCCACTACAGGTGACAGTCCCACATTGAGCTTTGTTGTTCCTGACCTGCTCATGTCCTGTTCCCCCTGGGCGAATCTCTGAAGGCGCTTCAGCTCGGGCTGGAGGATCAGGTCCAGTATGTAGAAAGCAAAAGATGTCTCCTCCACACAGGGCACATGCCACTTGATATCCAGGTTCCACAGGTCTCCAGGTCGACCCCAGTCCTGCACACAATGATGCCAATCACCACTATGACACACACACACACACACTGTATCTGCATATGTATTGGTTTTTTTAAAGAACAAGTATCATCTTAAGGTTTTTATTAGCCAAAAGGTAATGGTGGCAATGATGATTAGCTCTGTAAATCTGCTAAGAAAAGGCTGACTCAACACGCTACCATGCAGGCCAGCAAGTAACTTTAACAACAGCTAGTGGGACGCCTTATCTGGCCTGCGGTGCAGCATAGCTGCTAATCCAGCCAAGTAAGTGCTCTCAATGCCTGTAGTGGGGAGGAGACATAATGGGATCAGAGCGAATTACCTTTTCACTCACCAACTGTCCCTGGGAGGATGCAAGGAGTTAAAGATCGTTGCAGTTGTGTAACTTGTTTAATAAGGACAAGAAGAGCCGAAATGGCTGTTGATAACACCACCATGACAATAAAATGGACAGTCAAACATTTGTTGAAGAAGAAGAAGAACCCAATGAGTGATCAGACAGTACCTTGATGGCAAGGTAGCCATCCCTGGGCTGCTGGAAGCCTCCTGGCACACTGCAGTATTCTGTGGGATAAATGAGAGCGGACGAGCGCAGGATGTGGTGCAGCATGTTGCAAGCCAGCGTGTAGCCCTGCTTGCACTTCAGGTGGAGCGTCAGCTGCAAGATCTGGACCAGCTGGGAGCGATAGGGAAGGATCTTGTCACCGTCCACCCGAGTCACCTGGGGAGCAATGGCGTTGACAACAAAAACACAATAGTCAGCACTTCTGGAGAGCGAGGAAGCCACGGCAATTCATTCATGGTCAATTTAAAATAAGTCACCTCGGACAGTAACTGGAGGTTCCACAACAACTCCTTGTCAAGCTCTTCCTCATTCAGTACTTCCTCATCTGGGGAAAAGAAACGGTTTGCAAATATAAGCACTGGTTAATGTAGTCCCAAAACCCTCTGGTAGAGACCAACTTTTCAGGTGCTGAGTACTTACTGATGGCTATTTGGTTTATGGCATTGCAGCAGTGTGGCACAAAACGTTTGAGAGACTCTGCAGGGTGACACTGAAGAAAAAAAAAAACCCCACAAAAACAACAGTAAGGGTGGGGAGCACAGCAACTGGCAGCCGGACACTGTAGCATTAGGTGTATAGCCTGAATAACCCCTGTTGCACATTGGATACATAGCATATAGTGCGTAGTTTTGTGTATTCACACCAGAAGACTTATAGTTTACCCCCTGTGCACAGCACAGCTGGTTCTGCTGCATGAAGGTGTATTGTAATCTGCCTGAACATGCTGTGCTCAACAAGCACATATGCAAATAATCTCAACTGTACTCGTTTCTCCAATTTCTCGGCAGAAACACGCTAACTACTCTGCATAGCAGTAGGTAATTGGCTCAACAGAAACAATAGACCTTTTCATGTCCCAACACAAAAACTCAAAAGTAAACAGGCTATAAAAAGGGAATTTATCATGCATTTTTTAATGTATGGTACAAAGTCCAGTAAATATGCACATGTACAGCATAGAAAATAGACTTCAAGTAATAAAAATACACTTCAGAAACACAAGGCTGTGTGCCATTCACACCTGCTGTGTAAACCGCCATTGATTAACAAGGGAGCTTTTTCAAAGCAAATACTCTAGGCTTAGGCTCCAAGACTTACCTTAGAAGCAGCTCTACACATGTCAGCCACCATTCTCCCGGCAACACGAGTCTCAAAGATGTTGGTGGTGGCAAAGTTGAACACTTTTTCCAGAGCAACCTTTAGAAATATATAAACGACCCTCGACAATTAATAATGTTGCAGATGTGTCCGGTTTTCCACTAATTAGATCATTGCGCTGGGTGCAGCATCTGGGTCTGTAAGGGCTATTGCACTGCTGGAGTCTGGGCCTTACCTTAAAAATTTCCAGGGAGCACTGTGTGAGGATGGTGCTGAAGGTGGAGGATAGGCCTAGTTCGACCAGGCTCTCTAGGTGAGTCATCTTCTCCGTCTCCGTCTCCTCCCGTGTCTGCTCCAGAGTGCTGCTGTCTATCAGGGCGAAGCACCTGCAGCACACACAGCGAGTGGCTGATTGCTGGAGGTGGTGATTTTTTTTTAACTCGTGGAGCGTTTCTCCAACCTCTATGATGCAGCTTTCTCACATAAACGCTATTCACCAGGCCTTCTGCTTACCTATCCATGAACTGCAGGATAAAATCTTCAAACTCTGCGGAAGCTGAGCACATCTCTCTCTCTATCTACAAGTCAGAGACAACACACACACACTAGTGTCAGACACAGCATCTCGGTAGAGCTTCACTCATGTGCGAGACACTCGTGACTAACCTCAGTCAAATCCGTTCGATCGTGCAGAGCAGATGAACAGTCGACCAAAGGCACCAGAGTCACAAACGTAGCAATGAACTGGAACGTAATCTGTAGGGACAGGGATGGCGTTTAGAGAGAAAAATAAATGAATAAATAAATAGATAAATACAGTAGGAGAATGAAAAGTGGCGTGATTCACCAGCGGCTCACCATGCACTTGCTGAAATCATTGGGGTCGACACCAGGTAGGGCCCTCATGAGCAGGGGCAGCATGTGGGCGGGGCCTTCAGGGAAGCGCTGGCCTCCAGACACGAGGCTCCGTGCTACACCGATCATGCAGCTGAGAGTAGCTGTCAGCTGGTGGGGCTCTGTTAGAGTCTCCATGGCTGGGTATGTCCTATGGAAGAAAACTATTTATTTATCTTTGTCATACCATTGGTCATAGTGCACGTGACCAAGCCTTTCATTACCATTCATTGATGCTCTGATTGTGTCTGTGATAAATAAACTAGGAGACTTAGGCAGTCCACACTGTTGTTAGACAGTTGTCCTGGGGGTACTAGAACACGAACCCCGTGGTACACTTACTTCTCCAGGACCGGGGGAATGACCAGCTCGGGTCTCATGAGAGCCAGGTTTTGAAGGGCCTGGGCGGCGTCCAGGCTGCCAGTCTTGCTGAACATGGCTAGCAGCACGGGCTGCATCATGCTCTCCACAAAGTCTGTGATGTCCTGCTCCGTCAGCTTGTGGCTGTCCGGCACCGGCGTGAGCCACGTGGGCTTCCTGTAGCGCTCGCGGTGCAGCCGCCGCACCACACTGGCCGGAAGCCGCTGCAGGAGCTTCATCAGCTTCATCTGGACATGAGGAAATATTTTTTATACGCTTACTTTACACTCTATTCTTGAGCTCAGCACGGCAATCCCTGCCGTATGTGGTGTGGGGCTTCGGCGTGCCACACATGCAGTTATGCACCTTGCCTCTAAATCCAACAAGCAACACTCTCACCAAACAGACCAAGCAGCACTAGCAACCAACACATTTCAGTCTAAAAGGCAAAGGCCAAAATACAATGAAATGACATTAATAGAATGATGGGAACGAACTCTAAAATATACATTTAGCATTAATCAAAATATATATTCAATTATAATATATGCAAATTCACACTGGGCACCAACTGAACAGGGCGTGAATTACTTAAAGTTAAGGTAGATCGTGGGATCTCCTTCAGTGTTCTAATCTGTCAAAATGACCGTTATTGTTTAAAAAGAATCCAGTCAATGACAGAACATATACGTTCAACTCGACCTCTGGTATAAACATACAAATAGAGTTAGTCATACACGTAAACCGATATGACCTCGCCTACACCAAAGATGTCTGCTAAATGTTTAGTCAACCTTTTAAATTTAACATAACATTTTTTCAAAAACAGCCCAGTTTGATTTCCCCTTTCGCTGCGTTCTGGCAATCCAAACAATCACTGTTATTGTTAGCCAAGCTGACAGATAGCCTTAGCCATTCCAAAGGCCAACTCCTCTCCGGTTTAAATGACTCATTCAGCTCAGCAGTGTATGAACCTAACAAAATGTAAAATGCTTACTCAACGCACCCTAGGAGGCGCACACACACAAGCCACACGATTGCAAAATTATGTTTACATGAAATGAGGCTGCTGCTAAAAGAACATCTTGTATGTTTCTAAGCAACACTCGGCGGGTAAACACCCCCCACCTCCAAAAATAAAAACGTGTGTATGAAGACACAGCCTGCTGACTGAGGTGTGCCTGCCAGTGGGGTGGGGGTTCCTGAAAAAAGAAAGGCATGTGGCTGTGACCTTTAATCGAATGGCCGCAGCCTCAAATCACGTGTCCCATCATTATTTCTGAACTAGCTACCAGTGAGAGATAGCAACCACCAACGGGATTCAGGAAGCTTCTTAGAACAAGTGATATTGTATTGTATTTATAGCCTTCTGTTGTGGGATACTGCCATACAATTGGAACATTTCTGTCATGTCAAAAGAAATCATGAATGTCTTTCACCCAGGTAGTGTTGTAACCTATGTTGTATCATTGCGCTGGGAGGGTGAAGCTCATAAAGCTTAGCTATGCCTGTATATTGCAAAACAAACCAATTGCCTAAAGTGAGGCACGTACAGTAGTTTTGTGTCATTCCTAACGCTCCTTTTATGTTGCTCTCCCAGACTCCCACAAAGAGTACACTCTTCACTTCACTTACCAGCCAGCGTCCGTGGTTGGAGGGGTGGAAGAAGGAAGTTATACTGTTGAAAAGGCCACTGAGCTGTGCTTGGGCCTGCTTACTCGGCCCTCCCTGTAAAATGACACAACAGTGATCACAATACGGTCCTTAAAAGAAAGGAAAACGAGTAAGCCGATATTGGCTATGGCAAATACTACACCAACCAGTAGAGATGAGACCCAGAGGACGACGTGGCCGATGTCGTAGGCATTGGTTACATATCTTGGAACCAACATCTGACTGGTGCCCACTGGAAGATTAAAACTCCTCAGAATCCTGGTGAAAATCTGAAATTCATAACCATCACTAAGTCAGAATCTATTTTTTTTATTTCCATATAAATATTTCTGTGATGTGACAGACATTTTGGTTTGGTGTGAATTGTTGCTTGAGAATTTGTTTACATATAAAAATACTGTAATCACTAAAGATTTCACTTGGTTGAAGTGATATTGAACATTGTAAAATATTTGACTAGTGACATCCCAGACAAAATATTTGGTTTCATCCTTCCACTACATCCACTACAGCTCAAAAACAGAATCAGTCTCTACAACACTGGTTGTGTTTCCTGGTAATATGTTACAATCAGTGATATGGAGAGACAATGAAGGTTGGGAAGGAAAAAAGTGACAGAATATTTCATTCCATACATCAGCATGGCTTATATTGAGGTAAGGAACTCATACTTGAGGGTTTAATTAGAGTTCAGTATTACTTTAGGCAGTTCAGTCCATGTTTATGTCTATGAAGTAATAGATATTGTTGTCACAAAGCACGGCTAAAAATAACTGTAAGGTAAAAAACAAACATGACGCATAATTTGCCATTTGAAGACGAAGACCAATGGGGAAATTTGATATCTTGTTTCTCAACCAAGCAGTTTCTCTGGTCATGAAATCCACTCTATTAGCCAAGATCATAAAGGTCAGGGCACAGACATCAGTGGCAAAACTAAAACCAAACATAATGTGTGTCAGTCAGACTAGGTCTGCTGCTAACCTTAGGAATATAGGGGTCCCAGTCGATATAGCCAATGTTGTCATTGGCCAAACGGGCAAAGAGGTTGACCAGATGCTATAAAAATAAAGAAAAATATATCAGACACAAAAAAAAGAAATCAGACAATAGGGAATAGTGTGTATTCAGATGTTTTCTGCAGGTAATAATAACAACAACAACACATACCACTTCCCACCCTGGGAGATTCTGCACTGACACCCACAGGCTGATCAGCTCATCAAACCACAACCTGTTGGACAAGAGCACAGTGCACACCCTCATCAAACTGTGTGGGTGAACTGACAAAACAAAACAAAACAGCAAGATTGCTGGAGTGGAGTGAACTTACTTGAAGCCCTTGTGGTGCAGCTCAGGGGGCAAGGTAGTGGGGAGAAAGAGCTCAAAGTAGCTGATAGCCCGCTGCATGGTGACATCAAACGGGCAGAGGAGGGGCCGCCACTCCTCCAGCATCTCCTGAGTAGCAGACTCCGGGAAATAGCTTTATAATGAGAAAGACAATTAGCATTGGATTTTTTAATTAAGGAGTTGAAACGATGATAATGAGACTAATGGCTGAATGCCGGCTGTGTTACACAGGACTGCCTCATGTGACTGGCCTATTAACAGGTATGGACAACTTTGAAACCAGGTTCCAGGTTCAAAGCCCTCAACAGAGTCAGTGTCAACAGGCCTCTCAATATGAGTAGGGAAGTGAAAGAAGCTACATGTTTTAAGTATTTAAATTACAAATAAGTGTTGCACAGCTATACATGTATGTGGAGAAACAGACCTTCAAGTCTATATGCAGTTCTAATAGGAATAACAAATCCACTGGCAATAGTTTTTCGTTAACTGGGACAGTCTTAATGTGTTCAACAGTGGGGTATTAAACATTACAGATTTAAGTACTTATTACTCAGCAGCTGCTGTATTTTCCAAAATTATTTTTAGACATTCGCAGGCTAAATCCCGTGGTACCACCAGGATCACTGGGAAACATTCAGGGTCTATCATGTGCTCCACCAAACCCAGGGAATAATTTCAGTTCCCCTGCAGGCCTAGGCTGCTTCCAAACTACAATGCTTCCCTTTGCCAAGCCAAGCTGTAGACACACACACGTCGTCTCAGAGTAACAGGAAACTCTCACACCAGACAGAATTAGACAAGATAATAGGATTATCAGCCTAAGTGTAAACTGAGGGACTGAGCTACAGCACTCGCCTCAGATATGCGTGCACATGCATAAAGGTTATCACAATCAAGTACCTTCTGGTTACAGAACACCTATGTATGTGTTGGCATGATATGGGTTGAAAGTGATGCCTTATAGGCTGTTTAACTCACAACGTCAATCACAATGCAATCTACACTCAGCAACAGGCATTTTGTTCTGTGCCGAGTAGCCAAGCTTTGCAAAATGAATTATGCTTACACAGACTTAAAGTTCTGATGGTCAGAGGGTTCAAAATCATAAAAATAAAAAAAACATAGCACCCTAGTATAAAACACATAGACAGACCAAACGTTTGATTATACTTACGGTCGGCAGCTTTTAATAAGTGTTTTCAACACACCTTCCACAGAGCTGGAATAAAAGGAAATGTAAGGGAGAGATCTAGTGAGATGTTTTTAAAAAAAAAGTAAAGAAACAAATTCTCCAAAACATTGATGTTAAGTGACAGTTAATCAAACAATGACCACACAAATGCAATTAGACTTAGTCTGACTGCATGCACACAAATCTGATCAGTGTACAGCGAAACAGTCTTATAGAACAAATCGTAAGGGTCTGGTGTGTAACAAGGAAATTGTGATTAAATGGAACAGCAAGACGTTAACTTGGCTAATTGTCCTGGCTGTCCAAAAGCAAATATACAGCAGCTGAATGCTCAGTTGGACAATGGATAATTTGTTCATTTCACCTGCGTGTGCAAAAGTGCATGTTAGGAAATGTGATCGCCAAGCATGTCTGTGTGGCTCTGTGCAAGACAGCTTGAAGTTCTGATATGATTTTAATTATATTTTGTAAATATGTTGACAGTTCAGAGATGAAGATCAGGTGAACAGATTAAAAGAAAAATGGTGCACTTTGGTGGCACAAAAACCTGTTCAAGCTGTATAAATCAATTGATATCCAAGTGGGAATGACCTGACATTAATGCATCAAAATCTAATTCTCACTCCACATTTTCAAATCAGCGTATGGACTTCCTATAAGCAAGCACATTCAAACTGACCACACAGTGGCGCTAGGATGGGGGCTTACTGTATTTATATTTCATGACCCGTTTGACCCAGAGAGGAAATTTGGCACATACTGTATGCTCAGGGATATGATTCTAGTTACTGTAAGCTTTAAAGTATTGTTTGGTTTGGCTCATCATCTGTAACATTCATGTCATTAACGGGCACCTTGTATAAGCAGTCGCACATGCGGTTTTAGCATATTTTTGGCTGCCATTTTAGGTTTTAGTTTATTCACTGCTGCAAACATCTGTTTGAAATCGTTTTGCACTTCTATTTTCTTATGTGTAAGCAACTTCTGACATTTATAATCAGACTGAAAAGGTAGGACTCTGGCAACAGTGTTGAAAGCTCTAGACCTATGTAATGCCAACATTGGTCTCCCATTAACAATCCCACCCCTCTGCTCAAATGTAAGCAATTGAATGAAGTCATGTCTTTTTTAAGTCAGCCTACTATTAGTCTCACGGGACCAAACTTGTCTACGTATAATACGTCTGGCCATGCAAGACTAGCCTACTATTGACCTAATTCAATTAAGAGTCATCCTGTCAACAAGAGTGTTAGCCAATGTTTAACTGACACACTGTAAGACCACAACACACAGGCTATAGAATGACATGAAATTCATGTGCTACAAATCCAACAACATGAGCACAGCCCAAACAAGTGTCCAATTACAAAGTGTGCTGGTACTCAAAACCACATGAGGGAAGAAGGAACCTAACATTACGTGACCTTCAGGAGCTTATGCTGGGCGCAAAAAGTACAATCTCCCCAAAACATTCCACAAGGGGAATCTTGACAGAAGCGTGTGCTACAGCTTTTGAGAATATGCCAGGATTATGGCATCACAACAAGGTTATTAACGGCATGAAGAAAATTTTGAATAAATATGTTGATAAAATACGGTTGTGTAGCCCATTTCTAGAAGTGGACCAAAATAAAATTAATCAGATTCCTCAATATCATCATAAAGTCAATATCACGTTATTAGGTAAGTGTATAACTTCATGTATTAAAGGAAAAGCTTGCTGAAAGAATAAAGTACAGTATAGCTCTGACTTGATTTAATAGTAAATGTACTAATAATTTTGGACAACATTAGAGTTCTATGGCTTCCAAGATTAGAGCTGCTGATCACTAAATTACCACATAATTCAGTTGGCTTATTAATTGTCTTGGTCTTTAATTGTCTTGGACAAATTAACAAACAACATCGAACAAATACACAGATGTTGTATAAGAAAATGAATTTGACATGGCTGAGATGGGGAAAGGGGGGTGGGTAAGTGTAGGGTTTAGAATCTATTACATTTCATTCCTTCCTGAATACCACTCCATGTAGTTTCAGAGCATATGTCATTACATGCATGACTATACAGACCACATGCCCACAGTATAAAAATCCACCCCATGATCAGTATTTTCTATGTTGTTATGCCATTCTCCACAGGTTAATTGCTCCAATGGACTTCTAGTCCACATTAAACACTTTCTGTGCCATTTGTATTCGGACAGTTGGGGTGAGCTTGTTTTGCGAAATATGATGGTACTTGACAAACTACACTAACTCACTTCTCAAGTCATAGAGCATTTTTAAGGGTCATGTCTTGCTTGTTTACCAGCTACCCCCCACCACTGCTCAAGACTGTACTTTGGCATCAGCTTTTCTCCACGTGGCTTTGACACTGGACCAACTCACGAACAATGATTTCCTTGTGAAATTGCTGATATTAACCATCCATTTTTTTGGGGGGTGTTTATACCGTCACGGTCACTGGCAGTCAGGAGGGGATAAAACAGAACGGAAGTTACGGAAGTAGACTACGGTGCGGGATTTATACCAGGGGAAAGTAGCTTGCAAGGTCACGCATGTCTTGATTCTGTTAGCATAGGATCAATCACTTTCTTTCCTGCCACTGGCAGTAGTCCAGGAATTCACAGAACTATAGTTACATCCGTAATTTCCGTTAGCTGCAGTGCGACAGTCTCCAATATGAGTGGAATGTTAACATTGAGATGGTATACTGACTTTTTCCCTGTCACATTGAACAAGCTGCGTGGGTGTGGCTGGTGTGTTTTCTTTTTGGTTTTCACATGCATCATACTAAAAAACAGGTGCCTCAAAGGATGAATTCAAAGTAAACACAAAGAGAAGTATTGTCCTTACCACCTCTGAAACAATCTAATCATTATGAGTTTAAACGAGGATGAACGAGGCCGTGGAGAACTGAATGTGAGAGGAGACAAAGGAATAAAGAACACATTCAGCAAACTTCAAAATGCCAAATCACTCTAAACATTCTATACATTTATTAGTTACCATGTTCAATCTACTTGAAACTATTAACTGTGGTGTTAATAAATATGGTATTAACCAATGGGCTGGCAGTCAGCCCTGGCAGCTTGCTTTTCTCTGCTGTAATGATGATGCTGGCAAGGCATTGTTGTGAGAAACATACAATGTTTTCATAGCACCATAAAAGAGCACCTCGCACTGCTTGCTGGGAAAATGACGAAAGGGTATGCCCCCAAAGTGGCTGTGAGGGCACAGGGGAATGGGTTTGCCAGATGTGTCCTATCCTCCAATTTTACTAATTGTTTAACTGAAATAACCTTTTTATTTAAAAGTATTAAGTAAAAACACTTAGTACAAGTCAGAAAACATCTGGCAAACATAACATGGGGGGTTAACTATTATTTGAAGAAAAAATCATAATGAATGGACTTTTGGTTCCCAACCTAAAAACTAAAACATTACCTACATTGCTGGTACATGAATACCATGTTTTATAATATTAATAGTTTAAAAAAGGACTGTTTTGGTGATGATCCTTTGTGAATGTTTTATTACACATTGTGAACGAAGTGTTCTCTTTCTTGGATTATTTTTCCCAATAAAAATTGTTTTCTGATGGTTAGGGACATTTTTTTAAATAAAACAGACTGCAACATAACAAATATTTGTGAATGGACGACATTGGGTGCTTACTTGGGAAACCAGTTGAGACCTAGATGCTCTGTCTTGGAGTATAGAATCCGGTCCTGCAGCTCATACAGAGGTTTCCAGGGCAACTCCAGATCCTCCCTAGAGAGCAGTTCTTTTTTTCTGGTAGGTAACCAAATTGACATGTGTACATTTGGCTTAGACAAATAATGAGTACCATTCATTTTGCCATCATCTGCTACATTATTAAATTAGCATATGCATAGAATATCTGTCAGCAATTAACAAAAGCACATTTAGAATTTTGATTCTATATTAGGTTATTCTTTGAGTGTACAAGTTTGCTAGAGCCCATTCTTACTTAAGAAGGTTGATAAGGAGGCGAGCCAGGCCCTGCATCATACTGATCTCCAGTTCGGGAACTGTAACTAGCTCGTAGAGCAGCTTGATGAAAAGAACATGGTCCTCTTTGCTGAACTTCCGTCCATACAGGCGCATGTACCTAAAGATGTACAGATTAAGTGACTATTCAATGTTTACAACAAATACATATGAAAACAACATGAAAACCAATGCTTCAGAAAATACCTGCAAAGTTGTTCTAAAGCTAGGTGAACATCATATGTCATTTCATAAAACACTGGACCAACTGACAAACAATAATTTCCTTGTAAAATTGCTGATATTAACACAAGTTGGAAATAATGGAAAAAATATTACTGAATGATCATACTTTAAATAAATTCAGCAAGTTTAGTTGGGTTGATTTAAGTTGTTTCCAATGAAATGCTTGCATTTTGCAACATCAAAACATCAGCAAACAGAATCTGGCTAAGCCTGAGAGATGATTTTCCATGTCTTTGAGCAGGCTGTGACTCACTATAGGACAGTTATTTGCCAGCAAGAGAACTGTGATAGATTAGAGAGCCATCAACCAGCTATATGAATACAAAACACGTCTATGAGAGCCCTAACGTTGTGCTCACTATGTTTCAGTTAAGGAAGGAACATTGAATTGAAATTTGCCTGCCAAAAATTCTGCACGTAAATGAGATCCATTGAAAATTATTTGATGGCAGACTATAGACATGTCAATAGAACGTTTCGTGCATTTGGTTTTCTCTCGCTCTCATTAGACTCTTCTACAAACACAAACGCCTATATTATCACAAATAGCCGTGACCGGCCAGTTATATGCCATGGTATCCTACCACTTTATTTAATGTTTACATTGTGTCACTTGGTTAAGCAACCCAGAGTGACCGTAACGTTACCCCTGAGTGTTTTAAATTTAGGAGGAAAATGCTCGCGTAACCTTTTTCGTTAAGAGATACTAATGGCAACGGCTGCAAAAACCATTACATCGTGCTTTTTGAAGTAAATTACGTTTGACACTCAATGTGAATAACATTAACTGGCTAATCCAAACTTAATTTAATGTAACGGTTTCAGCCAATTACCATCGTTATCCTGCACTGTCAATGGCGTCAAACACACAGATCGTTTCTGAAACAGGGTCTCATCAAATTAATAGTTATTGGTAGTTTATGATACAGTACATGGATTTAAATAAACTATTGCTTTTATTAAGATGTGATATTGTTAGTCAATGGAACTTAACTTACGTGGAAAGTTTCCTGGTCCAAAACAGCACACCCGGCCATATTTCTCTGAGTTGGACTGCTCGACCCAAGTTTGCTTTGATTTTACTCAAAATATCATTTGATTCTTCGTCTAATCTTTCAGCGTATGGAAGAAGTTTGTTATATACGATGTCTTTCTGAGGGATAAATCCTAATGTGTCAGACACAGCTTTTTTCATATTAGAATATCCAAACGTAGCTAGCTCACTAGCTAACGTTAATTATATTTGGCTGTTTCTTGGTGTCAAAGTACACGTTGATATGCTATCTATGTAATGTTAATGCAATACCTAACCAGCCTCAGACAGCTACCTTTAGGTGACTTGTTGCAAGACGGGTAGCAATCCACACACCAGCAGCACAAGTTATGTCACGCTAGCTAGCTAAAGTTAGCAGTCAATAACCGTCATGTCATCGCACTGAAATGTTAAGGCTAACAAAAAGTAAAGTAAGTCCATAGAAGGCGTTGGCACTCGAATTCCTCTCTTTTAGCAACCAAATATAAAAAATCGATATATCTAGTCTAGCTAAAGTTAGCTCGCTAACAAGAAAACACAGTCACCTAAATCCTAAAGACCGTAAATGTCGAATGATTCGTCAGACTCCAGCAACTGCAAAGTGCTTACGCCACCCAGGGCATAAGCAACACGCGTACGTCGTCATATCCGTTATTCACGTCGTTATTGCTAACGGCGCAAACAGAAATCCCCGGTGCATGTCGAGTTTACTTCAAGGCGGATGTGTTTTGCAAACAAAATGGCACTAACCACTCATTCTTCTTTGTTTCTTATTTTAATACAGCCATGCTTATCATCATTGGATTGCGCACATGATGTACATCTAACTGGCCTGTTATGAATTGGAATCCACAATAATCGGGGTGTGTGCTCGTGCTATATTAAGGTAAATTACATAATGTGGATCTACTTTTGCAAAAACAAAATGTACAGCACGTTTTAATTATTTTTATAAATAACATAATAAAGCCAAGAACCCACAACACACGCATGCGCACAGGATCTGTTTCAGACCGAAACAGACCACACACACAGCATCAAGCTATGCCCACACGAGCTTTAGATGGAACAGTGACGGGTGTAGCAGCCTATTCCGTTCCCGTTTCCTTTTGAATTCGTGTTCCCCTTTACGGCAGAATACAAAAAATCTTGCGTATTTGTAGGTATTCACAGAAGCAACGTAAGTGAGAAGCACATCTGGATTACGGAAAGCCAACTGGTCCAAAAAGTATTTTCTTTTTAATAAAAAGGGTTTTTAATAAAAACACGTAAAACTGTTTTACAATATTTCTTGTCTGTTCTAGGCATATTGCAGAATTAGCTTATTTGAGCCACGCAAAGTGTATTATTACATGTATATATTCTCATCTGGATGCTTTAATATATAATTTCTACATTTAATTCAAGATGTCTATATGTATTTTCATACATAAAAGACAAAACATTGTTCCCCAAAGTGCAGTTGTTAATAAAAAAAATCTTAACAGTAAGAGATGAAAAAATAGAAATAAGAAATATGTTAAAAATAAAAACTTCCTACATGTACCATGCCACATAATAGCAGTTTTGTATTGAAAGTGCAATTGCGCATTTCAGTAATTTTACTTGGAAGGTGTTTTTAATGCATCACAGTTCAGTTATTTGGTTTCAGGTGACAGTGCTGATATGGGGGTTTGAGGGTGTAGTGCAGCATATTAGTGGGACATGTTGAGACATGTACCAGTTTGCCACCTATTGAAAAATCTTATTGTCATTACAAGATAAACAAGTATCCTGTATGTTCTGTCATAATTGCCTATTTAAACAGGGTCTATTCAAACATGGGCATATTTAAACATGTACAGTAGTATTGTGGTAGGCCCTGGCTTGTAAATTAAGTTTACTTCATTGTCAAGAACTATGGATTTTTTGTTTTTGGTATTTGATCCTTTGTTATCCCATGACGCATCCCTCTACTTTTTATAGGAAACACTTTCAGTGCAGCTTAATCCATTATAGTGATATAAACTATATGCTTACCGTCAACATCATCTGTACTATTTATATGCTCCCTCTAATTGTTGTGTCATCTTAGACCTTTAATTATAGCTCATTTTGGAGTAGGGGATAGGCTTTCCATAGCCTACATTTTATTTCATATGTTAATGATAAGGGAACAGATTTTGACAAGGTAGCTAAATAGCCTATCTCACCAAGGCATTTCCCTAACAGAGAAATACAGGTATCAATCCACAGGTACATGACAGATGTTGAAGTTGCTATATATTTATCCTTATACATATCATGTTTCCTGCCTCCTTTATTTTAAACATGCATTCCTTTGTTTATTTACTCACTAATTGAATAAACCCTGCATGGCAAAAACAGGGATTCTTTCTCCAAAGTTGCCTATATCAGCTACAAAAATGGCTATGTCTATGTAGCCTATTCCTATGCCTATGTAGAACTTATCAATAAAATGGTCGACAGATAAATTAGTTTGCGAAAATGATTTTACTGTCTCAAAACAATCAACAAACAATATCGTGCAACCCTAACTGTTATACATTTTACTGCTACTCATTGTGCTAAATGTTGCTGCCCACTTGGCTGGAAGGGTTGGATTTCTTCCTCTGTGGTCCTTTCCCTTCCCAAGGTCTTTTTTACTTGCCCTATGGGAGGAAAAGGTAAAGAAGTTAAGCATCTAGAAGAAGAAGCAAAGAAGCGAAAACAAAAAGGCATACATATATTTAAATGAGTAATTTTATAAATACTAAGTGCCAACCAGCAGATAGTAGGCTTAATACTTTACCCCTAGTTATCGAAAAGACGTGGACTGCCCTCTTGTGGGAAAATGAAGAGTTGCAACCTAGCAAAGATCTTGCCATTCGTTTCCAGGCAACCTGTTGTATCATGGGTAATTTCCTGCAACACTTTTTCTGTAGTCCAACTGCCTCTTATATTGCAAGCTAGACTTTACATATTCTATACTTTACACCAGGTAGCGTTTGCCATTAATATCACGGACAGATTAAAGACGTGTATTGAGGTTTATGTGGCAGCAAGATGATGATGATGGAGAAGCTCAGTTTGACCTGTGATCTGACATCTCACCGACAGCTGGCATGCTGTCCCTTTTACTGTGGAATACCGTATCGTTGTAATGATCTAATGATTTACAATCATATTGACACTGAGGAAAAGGTACGTCAAAAAGGATTCGATTTATTTACATTAATTGCTATTATAATATTTCTATGTCAAATTCGTCTACAGCCGCTGCTACTAACTGGTCACCACGGGGAAGTAACTGCCATGGTTTTTGGAACAGTTAGCAAGCCTGTCTACCTCTGCTCTGCCTCTGAAGATTATATAATTGTCTGGGATATAGAGCTCTGTCAGAAAAGAACAAGGGATGGTAAGAACAGTGTGGTTTTATAAACATAGTCCATTTGAAGTATTTGGTCAAAGTATTAATTATTTGAAAAATGATTAGCAACCCTAACACACACAATGCAGTATGCATAATCTGTAGCAGTTTTTCATTTATGTAATTCAGATTCAGTTATCACCTATGCTTATTTACATAATTTTAAAGTTGTGGAACCCTAAGTGGGAATCATTACAATCCTGCCATTACAGTATCCCTGCCATTACTACTAAGTTCAGATGGTATGAGTAAGTACACAAATAGGTAAGGTAACTGACCATTAATCGTGTTTCCAGGCAGAGTTGCTTCCGGAACAGTAATTGGCACTTTACTGGGTCAAGTAGTGCATCTTACATTCTGTTTCTCTGATGAACGTGTGGCTGCGTGCTCTGGAACGACGGTATATATTTTGAGCTCAAAGGTACAGTAAATTGTATATTTCCCAGAGTCCTATAGGAACTGTCCAATCCATTCACAATGAAGCAACACCAAGACCTTGATGACACCACCGAAAATTATTAAGTATTAAAAGTGATGCAGTTCCCTTAATACTCGCATTAGGAACCTTTACATTCAAGCATATAATGGCAAACACATAATATGTTAACTGGTGACAATGTGTTGAGTTACCGCAGTCGAAACGGGATGCTTTCATTCACACTAGAGGGAGGAAGTGATCTCCACACTGACAGGCCACCTGGGGCCGGCGACTGCAGCAGAGTTCTGTCCCTGGGACAACGACATCCTTGTTACCATATCAGAAGATCGGACGTTTATGGTATTTACTTGAGGTTCCTAAATGTGAAATAAAATATAGTTTTACATTTTACTTTATTAACGCTCATAATTGTTGATATACAGTATATACATGTTCGAAAGACACTATTCTATAAATTATGTTTTCTATTTACAGGTGTGGGATTTAATAACAGAATCAGTTCGCTTCAAGTCTTTTGTACTATCAGGTAAGTCTTGGATGCAGCAAGTTAACTTAGAACTCCCTTAGTTCTTGTCCTGGTTGACATGACAGGTTACTATTGAATATTCATTGATTCATATTTCAATAATTATCCTGTGATTGAGTTACCTATTTTTAAACCGGCATGTCACTGACTGCACTGCACCACCCTCTGGTGAGATTGGGTATTACTGTGATGTTCTATGTGTGTGTGTAGCAGTGTAACAGATCAGTAAGTTCATGTAATGTAACCCTGGTAGATCCTGTTCTACTCAGGTTCTATATCTAGCGTGTATTTCTGTGTAGAATACTCAGGGGTTGTGTGTCCCTTCGTTTTGTAGCATCTCCATTGCTCAGTGTGTTTTTGTTGGAGAAGAGCAGACATCTTGTCACTGGCTCAGCTGATGGACAGGTTGGTGAGATAAAAAAAAAATGATATTGGCCTTTTGTTAAACGCTTAACTGTATAGCATACTTAACATCTGTATGGAATGGAAACATATCTTAAAATCTGCAGAGATGTGTGGTCTATGTAATTTAGGGTTTACAAAATATCATTTTAAATACCATAGTCATGAGGCTGGTTTAACCAAATATCACATTAAATACCATCGTCATGAGGCTAACTTGGATCCGATTGGTTTAGGTATGGTGCTTTTCACTGACTGACGACATCAAGTGCCATTTGGTGTCCAAAATGGACATTGATAATATGCAGAAAAGACATCTAAGGCTTCAAGCAGCCATTGCTGAGGTAGCAAGTTGTGCAACAGGTTTGTAACAGTGTTACAGAAGGTCTATCTTGTTTCTATCTTTTATATTTTTCCTGTATTGATGATGAATATGTGGATTACTGTGATTAAAAAGAGTTTTGTTATCCTAATTACAATTCAGATGTTTATATTTCTTTTCTTTTGGTAGAAATAACAAATACAGAAGTGGAGACTACAAAACCCGTCATAAAAATGGCTCTGTGTGGCTCAACTGCAGACACTAATATAGAGCAGGGAAGGTAATTTGAAAAAAGATCTATGCGTACCAATCCCTGAAAACCAAGTTATATACATCATATATTTTCCATTACTTCATTTGTCAAACACATTGTACAAGGAAAAACAGACCTTCCACTTCATCAGTCACAATCTGTTATCTTGTTTCAGGCATTAGCATAGACATGTTATACAGTTTCCCATATGTTCTTGTATTCACAGGCTAGTTTTGAGTGATGATAAAATGTGTAATACAAATATATAGTGATGCAAATATGTAGATGCTATTAAAAAAGAGCTGCATTGGCATTACACCATGACAGAGGCCTGGGAGCAGTTAAGAACATATGATGTGTACAGGCTAATTGGTACACATGTTTCCACTGCAATCACAGGAAATGTCATATTAAAGGCTGGAGGCATTAAACGCGTTCTGGCTGTCAAAACATTACATGTTGCCATAGTAAACAGGCACTTGTAAAGCACGTTCTCTGTATTTGCTGTGTGGAACATTACAATGACATGGCCAACATGGCTAGTTCCTCAGTCCCCAGCCAAGCATATGATGTCAGAGCAGCGTTGACATACTGTAGTCTTGTTTTTGTTTTTAAACAAAGAGGGTTTTAACTTTAAAAGGAACTATATTAATCTCCACTATAAATTATATTCTCCAGTTCCATCTTTCAAAACAAATCTGCAAAATATTGCCATTGTTATCTCAATTTAAATAGTGATTTCTAAGTAACTGGTCATACAGTACAGTATGAAGGTGTAATGTATGTTTAATCCATCAGTTTTTCTCTTCGCTTCTCTTTTCCTCTCCACAGCTTGCCATTTTATACTGTACTGCCAATAGTTTCCATCTTCCTATGCCTATATCATTTACACTACACTTAGTCAGGGGAAAATTCAGTCCCACGGTGTGCATACTGTGCCGTTCCTTCATGCCAGTATGTTTTTCTTAAGTATGTGGTTACCTTGTCTTTCCTCAAATTCTTTTAAACAAAGTCTCCTTTTTAAGCGAAGGCCTAAAACACTGTTTCTCCATGTGCTTTCTCGACGGGCTCTCTCTTGAAGAGACAACAGCTGCTTGTGGATTGGAAGCTCTGATGGCTGTTACCTGGTTGATCTGGCTACCTCGGACCTTCTAACTGTGCTGTATTTTAAAGGTATACTGTTGGTGTCCCTGTTTCCTCCATGATTGCTGTTGTCATGAGTTTCCATACGTTGGTACAATCCAAATCCAAAATCTCCACCATAGACATACATGTTATCAGCTTTATCAGCTATTTCAATTAGGTTTAAATAATCTTGTGAACCACGCCAAATGTATGGCTCCTTTTCTGTTCACGCGTTTCTGTTTATGTTTTAGTACTTTTAAGCATTGTAACATGTACAGTAGTTTAGCGCAGCTTCATGATGTCCTCCAGCAAATTATTGTTAAACACATTGTGGCTGTCAGCTTGATGTCAGAAGTATCATCTGGCATGTACTAAAACGCTGTGTTGCTAGCACTGAAATCATGCAATGCAATCTGTCTACATTCATCTCTGTCAGCATTTCAACACTTCACGTCAGGTTGAAATGTATGGACTGTTCTTGGGTTATGTAGCTAAACCAGATACATGTTAATTCTTTAGATTATCCAGAGCTGAGCATTAAAATGGCAGGGTCATGGTCCATCTCTCCAGGATGGAATAACAACGTAAGTATCTCCAATATTAGTAGCAATACTTAATTTGCTACACATACAGTGAACAAACAGGGTGGTATTTACCTGATAAAATTAAAGGGTTCTTGCCAATCTTCCATTATAGTCTCTAGAAATAATAGAATTGGTTAATCATACTAAAGCATTTTGTGACTTTAATTCTGCCTCCTGTTGATGGTATGAACTTATATTGATATTTACCCTTATTTCCTGTACTAAATTTGAACGTCTTAGGGTACACAGTGAAACGTTGGCATTTTTATATTCTGCAATTAGCAGTTTATGGTTTTACAAGGCTAGGATTATGTGAAATATAAAGCTTTTACAATGCTTGACTGTGGTTTGCATCCTCTAGCAAAGTGAATTTTTGTGTTCCAACAGAGAAGCTATTATGTGTTACGCTACAAAAGCATCACCCCGTGACTTGCAATAGACACTAGTTAAGTTGTTTGACTTTGGATGTCTTTTGCTTGTTGTGTCTCCCAATGTTTTCCAATACTGTCACATAGGTGGTGTGTTTAGTGAGCTCTCGGTTTACAACCAGTGTGGTCCTGTTGGAGGTTACAATGCCAGCCTCTATAGAAACACTGTGTGACCATTTGAGAAGGGCCTGGATTGGAAATGAAAGCCTGACAGTTATTCCGAGGTAACTATAAAGTTAAAAGCGAATCTGATTTAAAGCCACAACAGATAAGATTGTTGCATTAAATATTCATTCTTATGTGTTATGCTTGTACAGTGTGGTATGTTGTGAAGGATGATGTTATTGCTTGTTATATTGAATTACAGGTAGTGCTGCTTTTCCTTCATGTTTTTGCTAACCCGGGTCTGATCACCCCTAAAAATGTCAAATACTGACATTTACGGCCATTAGCCCTACAAAACCAAAGCCTACAATTGCTTAGCGAAAATCCTTTTGGCAGCTACATTTAGTTCTGTTTACCTAAACAATTTGGTTACATTTTAACAAAATATGTCAATGTTTTCCCTAGTGGCTTTAAGAATTAATGTTTCACTTTTATAGCTTGCCATTCAGTGCATTCAGTGTTTCTAAACTTTTAGAAATGTTCTACAAAAACAACTCTTATCTTATCAGACTTCAGGCTGTGCAGATTGATGTCTTATGCCTTGTTGTGGACATTTATTACTTCTCTGAACCCTTAAAAACATTCTTCTCATCAAAATAGCGCTGTCAGCACAATGTAGAATGTGCAGAAACCGTGCTTTATTTTTCCATAAACTCATCCTTAAGTAAGCAAATTGTATTTTCCTAATTTACCTCTGCTTGCAAAGACTACCAACAAAGAGTTGTGGGGGGCAAAGGTACAATACTGTCAGCTTGTTAAAGCCCGCAAAACCAACACAATAAGTGTTCTTTCCTTTTTATTTTCTCAGTTTCACTCACACACACACACACACACACTGGCCACCTGACTCACATCCAATTTAGGGGTGTGTGGCTTCTACTGTACACGTATATGACTGACTGTGCCCATAGCCTCCTCCTGCTCGAACATTTCCACATTAACTTAGCTTATTATAAACATGCCATTTAGTTTTTCATGAGTCAACATTATTGCAGTGCTGAGAATGAGGGGGGACTAATAATCCATAACTATGGAAAATACTGTGCTCCTTCATTTCCAGTAACCCCCCCCAATACGGGTCCTTTATTTTCAGTTGCCCTCCAGTCCAGGATTCTCCTCTGAATGCTGAATTAAAGAAGAAGGAGACCAACCGTCCTAAAACCAAAGGTCAGCATTCCTGTCGTCATGCTAACGCCCACACACCTTTCATTTACATAAAACATGTAGAAAACTAGCACTGTTTGATGATTTTGGGTTTAAAAAGTATGTTTTGTTTTATACTTTATTTCATTATTGACATGGTAACTGTTTTGTTTGGCTAGCATTCAATTTTCTTAAATACCTTTATAGATTTATAGAGGGTCTGTTTGGCTATCATTAGAGCTAATGACAACCTCCTCTATAAATATAGAGAACGGAAAAGTCGTTTCCCTCTGGTGTTGTGGGCTATGTCGATGTGGCACTTTTAATTACATTCCTCTTGGGTTTTATTTTATGGATAGGCCTATGTTTTGATTAAAGCTACAGATCTGCTCAAAATCATGGATTTACAGTCAGACTGTCAGTAACTCACTAATTAGACTAGGCCTAGTTAGTCACACTTTTGATTTGAACAAATATTCACCCTTGGACTTGGCCCCAGCTGGACACATCTGAAATACCCAAGCATAATCCAGACAAATGTGTCATTGATCAAGTATAGATTCTTACACAAGAACCTGACTTAGACCTGAAGATCTACCACTCAAAAGTCGCACAGCCTATAGAAACTGCCTCTGGTTAGATGCAACAGGATCTTGGGCCAGAGTCATCCCACAGTGCTCCAAACTCCTCTGTGCCACTTGTATCAGCCTCAAACACAGTTCCTTGGTAGACAAGCTCTGAAGTCTATTGTGTACAGTATAACCGGCAGGTGTGGAAGTGAGTCCAACAAGGCTATAAAATGGCTATAAAACGGCTGTGGGTCAAGAGGAGCGACCCTACACAAGCTGGAGCAAGCTGGAGCCTATTTGTATCATCTGGGCGGGGGTCTCTAATGCTGAATGACTCGGGAACACTCAGTGACCCCAGATTACATCATGGACGATGTGGCCGAGTGCATCACAACATGTATGCCTAAACCTTAAGCCATGTTTGGTGCTTTGGTGTATCATTAGCTTCTGGCAGCGTCACACTATTATGCTGGAGACAGTAGTTATACTGTGGTTTACATGCTGCTCGTCCAGACAGTTAGTGCTGAGAAAGGCAGCATTAAAGAGCATGACTCCCCACAGTTGGAGTGAAGGGAGTTGCCGGTGCCAGACTATTTAAGGGATCTCCAGGAGAGTCTGGAGCTGCTGCATGCAACTGCAATGTCAGACCATAAACCGCAAATATTCACTGCCCCCCTCCCCTCCCCTCCCCTCCTCTGCCCCCACCTTCCCCATCCCTCTTTGTACTCTTTAACGATATCGGCAGAATGTGTTCGCATTAAGAAGATGCTATGACACAGAATGGGCTAGTCGGGTTTCGGCATGGAATAGTTCTGGCATTTTATGTATATATATTTGTAATCCACGACCAGAGCTAAATGACACCTCAAACCTATTAATACATTATTTACAGTATAAATGATTGGGGTGAGAGTTAATGCTAATGAAAGCTGTTTCTTTCTGTTTGCAGTTTTGCCATTTTATATAATGTTGTGTGAACATGCGACATTCACACAAACAAAGCCAACCGCACACACGTCAAACTGCAGTGGCTGGTCTGCCAGAGAGGAAAGGCACGTTCTAACCATACACTGTTTGGCTTCGAAGTGATCCCTCACCATTTAGTTACTTAGTTAAACTGGAAAGTGCCAGATTGTGTCTTTAACATGACGTAATGCCGCTACATTGAGTTAAATTACCACATTTTCCTACTGGATATACCTAATCGTACAATATCGCATCCCTCTGGTGTGCATATTCCATAGCCCTACATTTTCTTCCCTGAACTTGTCACCTTGCAGAAAAATGTTTCCTCATTTTCGATGAATTGTTATGAAAAGTCAGTTTTCTGCCAACACATGGTCTTATTGACTCTGTAATGAAAATACTGACACCAGGTTGATTACACACGACATTAGCATCAGTTTCCTTGCAAGTTTTGGGCACTGGCATATAAGCATCAGACGAAACTATTCAGATTTTCCATTGTGGGAACCAGGGAGTGTGAGTGATGCTGATAACTCAGATCTCTATAGAAGGGAAAAGTACTCAAGTTGTTTGACCGGGCTTTTTCACTGTGAATTACAAGCCTAACTGACGGAAGTTACTGTCCACAAGGCTTCTCACTCTCTTTTGCAGTTTTTTCTTTTCTCTGTCATTCTTAGTTATACTTCAACATATTTTCATGCTTAAATTTGTAATATTGAACACAATGGATTTCTCTTTTTTCCATGTGCAACAGATGGCATGGCCGTAGTATTCTTAATCCTTCAGATGCAGCATAGGTTACTTTAGTTGCAGCCAGACTGTGAGGCACGCTTGTTCTTCTTAATGTCTAGCAGGCCTTAGATACTTGTGGCTTTATCCTTTCTTCTAGTGTGCCTCAAGTAAATTTGTAATGTAAGAAACCAAGATATTATATTGCAACAAAGTCCTAGTTTGGCCAATTCCTACTGACCGAGATAAAGCTGGTGGTTCTGATTGGTTATAATTTCTATACTGGCTTTGGTCTTCACTTTTCCTGTTCATATAACCTTAACTGTCTCAGTCTTTCTTTCCACAGCTGTATTGTATAAAATACAAATTGTCAGTTAAATGTCACTCATTTGTTGCTCACTTAACTATTTTTAGTTGGTTGACCATCATTCACAAGTTGCTAATTGAGATTGTATAACAGTTGATTTATATCCAACAATTAACATGAAGAAGCAAAATTAGTTTCTTTAACATCTCGAATATTTTTAACACACCTTTTACTTTTACTGTCTGTTCACTGTTTTTCATTATTTTGCACAATATTTAAACTTCTATCTACTCCAAAATATGGATTGTACATACAAAGTGTTTGTATTGTGCAACCTATCAAAGACAACTCAGTAAGAGTCAAGGCAGATAAGCAAATTAATTCACTCTCTAATGCAACTTGATTGCCGCTGTTAACGCTTAGAGACTATGTGACTTTTACGTACTTTGCCCGGGTTCAGCAGCAGAAGTGTTTTTGGAAAGCCACACACATTTTAATGGCTGTGGAAAAAGTGAACTCACCAAAGCATAGTGAAGGCACTGACAGCGAATTTGGGAGAGGAGCGCTCTATCCCACACAGTTTGAGGTTTAAACACTTGTTGTCCCCCTGACAGAAGGAGCTGGCTGTCCATTAATGATGTGGGTTACATTTTCACAAGCCATAACAACCAGTCACAACCCAGTTTAATACAAGCGCTGGATTTATACTAATATTCAATATTCAAATATACAGTGGAGTCGGCCTTCCGAAGAATATTAACGCATATTGTAAAACTAATGGTTTATGACATCTGGGAATTAGGCACTCAAATGGCCGTTTTACACGTTCACCAATGTGTCTTGTTGGCCTGATGTATCTGCTTTTTTGTGTGTTTCGAAGGAGGTGTGAAGGCGCAGCCTCTGGTCTTCCACGACAAGGTGAAATCATCAGGGTACACTACCTCCCCACGGTAGGTGGACCACAATGTCTTTGAGAGCATCAATGAAACAATTTCTTCACACTGCATGGTCAAATTAAGAGAATATAAACTTTGCCTGTACTGTGGATTTGATCTATCCAGTATTTGATCCAGTATCTCCCTTTGCTGGAGTAGAGAAGGAGTCACATATACTGTAGCCTTATTCATGCTTTCAGAGGGAATCCATTGTGAACTAATAGGAGTTCTAGCATGTGGCTCTCATGCAGAGCACATGCCGAATCAGCATGATAGACAAGCTTCATCGGTATCTTGTATTGCCCGTCTATTGGTATTGGCAAAGGTAGCTATCGCCAGCTTAAGGACTCATTGCTTTTGCTTTTCAGAAGAACTATGTTTTCTCCTAAGACAAATGTACAAAAGACCCCATGCTCTACGAAGACTAGCAAGAAAAAGTAAGCGGTCCATTTTACCATCACCATCAAAATGTGTGTAAAATCAATATTCTATATTATATTTTATATTGTGTTTTATAATACTGATGCATTCTGTTCTGTCAGAGGTTGTGTTCTCAGAGATTATCCAGTGGACAGCCCAGCACCCAGTATTCAACACACTCAGCTAAGCATCGCTGACAAACCAGTCTGCTGTTTTCAGTACTCAGGTATGACCCTATAGCACGGCTCTAGACAGATATATATATATTTTTTTATCTTTAAAAATCGTAAAACTTAATTAAGGAACAGCCAGCAATGTAATAAAATACCAAAGTTATAATGTAATAGCATTTTCATACATTATGTAATAATTTTGAAACAGATAATTTAATTATGGCAACCCATAAAACTAAATTCTCTCCAGTTGTCTCCAGTTTATTGCGTTGTAAAAGCAGTAAAATAAAAAAGAACGACATTTTCTCTGTAATTTTTGCCTGGGGTCATGGACAGAAATGCACACCATTAGTGCTTTTTATGTTCGCTAAGCAATAGTCCAATTTGTCTTACTGTTTATCAAGCCTGACCAATTAAAACTGAGGAAACAAAGCAATAACTTTCCTTGATGGATTGAAACAGAATTATAGATATTCTGGGACGGGGTGTTAGATGTCTGGAGAGCTGCAGGGATTGACAGCTCATTGGTATTGGTCAATATTCTACCCAACCTGAGTCAAGTACAGTTTGGTTGCATCCATCACACATATTCACTCAATAATGTAATACAAATCTACAGGCTTGGGTCGTTGCGGCAATGTTGGCTGCGCAGGACAGTTTATTGTCTAAGACAACTCCAAGGCTCTTTGCAGTTGGACAGGAGGACACTGAGGTGTTCTCAAGGGTAATGGACAGGTCCATTTGGGGCCAGTTTTAAAGTTTGAGCTTGAGATGGTTAGGATCTGCTTGTCAGATGGGGGGAATGAGAGGTAGAGTTGGGTGTTGTCAGCATAGCAGTGGTAGGAGAATCTGTGAGAAGAGATTAAAGAGCCAAGAGATCTAGTGTACAGTGAGAAGAGTAAGGGTCCCAGCACAGATCCTTGCGGAACCCCAGTGGAGAGCGGGCAGGATTTGGATAGGCGTCCATTCTATAGGACTGGATAGGAGCGATGTTTAAAAATGTTAATCTTTTTACATATTATAAAAAAATATTATGTATTACTTATTTTGACTTCATTATCTTTAATAAATGTATTTTTGTATTTAACATTTTTTTAAATAAAATGTTCTGTGTGGTTTATAGTTGATTATACTGTTTGGCTGTTGTTGTTGCAGTTATGCTCTTATGCTGTTATGCTAGACTTTGGTCAAAAACAACCACTGCTTTATTGGCTGCTGCAAACATTCTCCTCAGATTTAACGCATCCCTGGTCTATTTAAGGCTATTTCAAGTCATTAAACCACATATCCTAATGATAGCGTGTGTTTCTATATTTTATTTCCTTTCTCAGGCAATGGAAAGCAAATCCTGTGTGGTCTTGGAGACAATGCAGTGTTATTATTCAAGTCCTCCCTTACGGGCAGTCCAGCTGTCTACACAGGTGCTTTGGGTGGACAAGAGTATCCTTGCGTTCCAAACCTTTGGGCGGTGTTTGTTTGAAGTCAATAGTACATATAATTGTTATTTGTTCTGCTGCAAATAATCCCATGGAATTCCAAAGAAGAGGATGACTATTTTCAATTTGATCATAATTTTGCTAAACAAATGAAAGGTAATGAATGAATGAAAGGTGTTGATAAGTTCAACTTATCAACACTTTATTTCATACTGATTGTTGTTGGCTTTGCTCATATTTTGAAACAATGTATTTTAGTCAGTTTCAGTGGACATCTATTGTCATCTAAATTAAAGTTTATGAAGATTAATTTAGACTTGTAAAGTTCATGAATCTCAGAGGATATTGGTTTAAATCACTTTTTCGAGCAGGGTTACCATATGAGCAGGGCAGTCAGAAAAAAACCTTTGTTTGAGTGAAAGCATGTAAATCATATTCAAGCCAAATTCAAAATATGTCAACTGTATGAGTAGTGTAGGACCAGTATAAAGATCGCACATCCCGGACCCCATTCCACCAAAATCAGTTGAAGTTAGTGTTAACCTGTTTAGAGGTGTTTTAGTGATAAAAGGTACGCCTACAACTTTAAGAGAGGTTTAATCACAGCAAATGAAAACCAGGACGTTTATATTCAGCTACGACCGTATTTGGGTTGGGCTGTGTAACATATTTTGAAGCAGATTCATGGCCTAAGATGAAAGACTCCAGAAAGGTCCAAAGGTTCACTTTCCTCCGCTGTCAAAATAGAGAGATAAAGAATTTTGTTTTACCAGAAAAGCATTCTTTCGTAATCTGTCAAAGCATGATTTGAAGCAATTCTTGGTACATACTTTGTCTTCAAAGGAAAGTGAAAGGCTGGGTAATGGAGGAGAATAAAAATGAAACAGGGTACACAATATGTTTTAGACAAATGTCAATGAAGGCATTTTTTAGTCTCGTCAAGTAATTCCTACATTCTACAAACCGCTGATGTTCCACATGTATGATTGTATGTACAGCCCTCTGTTAGAGAGATGTAGTGCCGGCTCACAGACATCCAAACCAATCATCTTCATTTATTTCTGTGCCACAGAAAGTCAGTTTGATTGAACAGACAAAAATAAAAAGGGGGGGGGGGGGTACCAATTTAAGGTATATTGTAATTTTTAGTACTGGACAGGATCAATAGTTCAGGAACTCAACATCCACAAGGGGGCAGCATATATACTATGACAGATGTACAGGTGACCGGGAGGTCACCTTGAAACATAAAGCTCCTGCATCTACTTGGGTGTCTTAATTGAATGTTTTGGCCCCTCACTGCCATTCTAGGGTAATCCTTGGACCACTGTGTTCACAGGCCATGACAAACCAGTGAGCAGTGTGGGCTGGAGCCACAGTGGACAGTGGTGGCTGAGTGCATCAGAGGACCGGACCCTCCGAATCTGGCCCAGTGGAGGTGCAGAGCCTGCCCTCATCATGGTAAATAGATAAACCGCACTAGCATCCTCCTGCACACCTGCTGCCATACAGTAGTTGTGGGGCGTGTGATGCAATGACACATAGTTACAGTATTTTAAACTCAATTGTGAGCATGCACACACCCCCACACACACAAGATGTGATTGAATGCCATTTGAGTGATGAAAAATTACGGAATATTCATATTTTTTGGAGTAGCCACATGCATTTTGATGGAGAGGATATATTATTAGTTCATGATCACTTTTTTGATTGTGAATATACGGTACAAAACATTTACCATCAAACTTCTTTTTCTAAAGAAAGGTCATGCACGGTGTACGAACAAACCTTTACCATGTTGAAAGGAAGCGGTCCTAACCCCCTTTTGGCAGTTCCGTTAAGAATAGAGGAGATAATCTAGCTAAAGAAATGACAGTATGTCTTTCTTGTTCCAGTTTGATCATTTGCACAGCCAATCTGCTAGTTTCCTAGCACCCAAACACCAGTAACACCAAGACCCTTTGTGCTCTTCATCAGCGAGGACCTCCTTCACAGTTCTTAGTGAGACAGTTAGCTTCTCAGACCAGTTCATCGCATTGAGGTCTTCCTTCTGCTGATGTTAACCACCCCCGCTTTGCTCCTCTCATTGAGACTGGGTCCTGACTACGTAGTGCTGTTTGGTTGTCTTGTGAAAAGGCTTGGCCAAAACACAAGCCATTTCAGGGAGAATAACTAGCTGTAAGGAATACACATTATGCATGATAGTGTCGTGTATGCCCAGTTTGTAGTGTGCTACTCTGAACCACGACTATCAGTTTCAAATGTGTGGGAGCTGGGACGTAACAGTGGGTCATAAAATGTCCCACACAGGTTAAGGAGCAGTATACTTCTGGCCCACACAAGACAATGCTCCTCTTCTCTGAAGCACATTTTTAGTCCCTTTTTGCAAATGAAAAAAAATTTGTTTAACCATTTTTATAGACTTCAAAGTTGTGCAGGATAAGGGATGTCTGAAACATTAAGCAAACATTGAATACTTAGAATGAAAGAGTATGTGCTCTATTGTGAATACCACAAAACAATTGTATTGTTTTGGCTTCATTATGTATTGGATGACAGTGACTAGGGGGTTAACATGCAAACTGTCACTTCTAATTTGGGGGTTTTGGCCATTTCAAATGAACAGTTGGAGAACTATATAAAGGCTTTTTTGGTCCTCCATCAATATATTTTCTTTGGAAGTAATTTATATTAAAATATCCCATGTGAAGTTATAACATTTTCTCTGTCATTAGCCCCCAGATTATTGCTTCTTTTTTTTGTCATAGAGTGGTGATACATTCTCCAAACCTGTCAGAAGTCCTCAGTTTTATTACTTAGACAAATTCCTGCTTCTGGCGTGTGGGAACTCTTTTTACCTCTACCTTCATCACCTGGACAACACACATGATGATGTGAAAAGGTAACTTACCACAGGGTAGGTAATAGTTATGCTGGGACTGCTTTGATCATGTTAGACTCTGTACTAGAGTAAAGAGAATACAGTAGTCAGTAGTTTGTTTATTTTGTTAATTGATTGGAAAGACTGTAATTGTGAATAAATACAGCAAAAAGCAAAATATTGTAAAATTCTGCTTTTAGAGTGTAAGGCGTGGGAGAGGTGAGAAGCACCGGAAACACAAAGATCCACAGAACACAAGATTTGGCTCCGCATTTAATTTGGAACAAACCGGCAGCTCTGAGCCGACAACAAACATAGCCAAAACCCCTCTTATAACAAAATAACTGACAAGGTGTAAACCAAAGAACCGAACATATATACACCCCCCTAATCAACCCCAGGTGCACTGATGAGGTGACGAATGGAAGGTGTGCGGCTGGGGTGCATTGGGAGTGGTTGGCTGCACACCGGTGGACCGCATACTGGCAAGATTCAACAGGAGGGGAGGGGCGCCATCCTGGAATGCGCCCCCGGATGTTCCATAAAGCTATTGCAATTTCTGTATCAATCTCACCACTTGCCACTAAGACTTCAATGCAACATTTTGCTGTTACTTTCAGATATCAGCAAAGGAGCGCTGTTAAATTAGCAAGCTGCTTTGAGATACCAGCAACAGACATTACCACCTTATCTGCAGTCAATGAGTTTTTCTCCTGTATCCTTTTGTGTAATTTACAGTACAATACAGTATGAAATATGATCAGTGTAACGCTTAATTAATATTTACATGCACCTTCTTAAAATGCATACATTTTTTATCTAACTTTTTAAAGGGAAAAGTTGGGTTACAAAGCACCAGTAACATTATCCCTTAGGGCTACCATAGCTGTTTTTATTTGGAAATATCACAGTCTGTTTAATTGGTCAGGCATGCCTCTATTGCAAAACCTTTTTAAAATTTTAACAATACATTTGTCAAATAAATCCACTGAACCCCGATGCTCACCTAGAGCTGTTGAGTAAGATGTCCTTTAGAGTAAGATACTCTCATTAGGTGCCATGCACCACAGTACTAGGCAATGGTCAATGTGGGAAGCAGATATCAGATGATTATTTTAATGCGCCGACACTGGGCACTGAAATGGTTCTAAGATTTTATAAGACCCCAATCGTCTATTACATATCGTACACTTGACATCAACTTTTTTTATATGAAGTAATGCGTTATGTTTTGCATGGCCTGTAACCAATCGTGATTATCTCCTATTCACCAATCATGCTGTGGAAGTTTATATAACAAATGGTAAATACAAGAAATACTGCTAATACATATTGATTCTGTTTTTCAGCAAGCTATAATGACTTGAGTCGTGTCATTTTGACAATGCTTATCTGAGCAGATAAGTATTTGAGTATTCAAGTATTTGAATACTCACTAAAGAATGAAAATATATAGGACTAAATAGAACTACTTGCTAAAGGCTGTTCTCACACCAGCTACATGTGTTAATTTGTTCCTTAGCATCTGCCTCAGACATTGTTCTCGTGTGTGGGTCTGACCGGTCCATCCAGGTGTTCGACATGAACAAGGGTGCAATTTCCTCAAGGCTGCCTGAAGCCCACAGCAGAGCCACCCACTGCATTTCCCAGAACAAGGTAAGAGCGTACCTTTTCTTCCTATGCCAACGCCACATCTTTCAACACGGGCAAACCTCGTGTTGCCCTTGTAAGGTAAATCCTCGGGTGGCCTTGGGATAGCTCATGGGTGGAGTGCTCACTGAGACTCACTGGGAAGTGTTTTTGGACCCGCTTAGCCTTCTTGTCATGGTCTAAAGCTCAACCTAGTCCCAGGCATTACAGTATGTTACTAGCTCAAGAGAGTAAAGGAGAGGAGCTGCAGATCCCACAGTATCCACCTGGAACGCTTACAATTGGGGTTGGTGCTGGCTTTACCCTGTTCTGAACTAAAGTGATTAAGATAGGGGAAGATCTGGTTAAGGGCCAGCAGGTAGACTCTGCCAACAGCACTCTTACAAATGAAGATGGAATAGCTGCAGTCCTTAGCTGGGCAGCTGGCCTCGACTTGCAGGTTGAGTGTGAGGAATGGGTCCAGTAAGTTTAATGGCTCATTACATCTTCTAAAGGCCTGGAGTACAGTGCTTTTGTACATGCTCCAGTTAGGGTTATGAATGCACAGTTGAGATGGCCTTTACTGATATCTTTCATACAACCAGTGTCTCTTCACCAGTAATTGCTTTCCAGGGAAAATTAGCTTTACTCACGGTTATTAAAGGTACACTCCTCAATATGTGTCTGAGATGACCCTTGTGGTTGAGACTTGCACTACAAAAAGTTGGTTTGAGAGCACATGCCCCTCCCACACCTGAGTGCAGACTGGCTCGCACTCCTCTCTACTACTCCCCCTACAGAGCTCCCAGGCTCACAGGACATTCACACACATTCTCTACCCCTTCCCCTCGGTCATGCACCCTTTCATGCCCAAATTAAGAGCTTGGGAGGAGATTGGTTGTTTTGGGCAGGCAATCAAGGAGTGTACCTTTTAAGTGTTAACTGTTCAATTGTCTCACACGTTTTGTTCTTTGGTGTCCAATTATTATTATTTTCTTTAATTAAAAAAGATTAATAAAAGATGTGGGTGAAGTCAAGAAAGCCATAAGTCTTGTGAATAGTGACTTCACCTAACTAATTTTAATGGCTCACCAATAAGGAGAAGTGAGTTATTGCATAGTTTGCTGGGGCAACATGTTGAAGCTGTTAAAATAGAGGGAATATAAAGGATGTACAGAAGCAGAGGTCTTGTGAACAGATAGAGGCAGAATGATCTCACCGCTAGATTGGCAGACACATTCAGCAAATTGGGCCCTCTGAGTGAAGAATTGGCCCAGGCTGGCATCGCAATGGCAGTGCTAAACCATCTTCCTTCTTAAAGTGCTGGAGGGTCTACACTCAGATGCAGACGCCGGTGTTACACAAGCCATCTACGGGTGTTACGTAAGACGCGCCTTTTTTTTCGATGGGGATAAAAGTAATGGTTTGTGGCGTGATTGAACAAGTGTTTCCATGTCAGACGTATGGAACCAGCTGTCATCAGTATCATTCATCCCGCTCGGTGTTTGGATGTAAATCCCTGGTGCCTCCAGAAGTGACATGAGAGGTGGCAGGCGGTAGCCGCTGCGTAATCACGTTCCATGATGCACTTTGGGGGTCTTTCGGAGGCTTCGCTCCCACAGTATCTGTTGGGCCAATGTGGCCCCAATTAGCTGCTGTCTAACGACCGGACGGCCAACATGGAGAGATGTAAAGCATTAACAGTTGTTCATGCATTACTCCATATGGAAATATCATGTCAGCAATAAAAGCATGTGTCCAATAAATTATACAAGTCTAAGACGATTCATATTATTTTACTTTCCATATAGCTGTGAAATCAATTCAATATGTTTCAGATTTTTCAGTGAAGTACGCTTTTTGACTCCAGGTTTTAAGAATCCTAGTTTTGTAGGCAATTTATTTGACAAAAACTTTTACAGATATTTGTATAACAGATTCTTGTGCGCAGTTTAAAGAGAGAATACTTGACCTGTGTCCAGAACTGCCCTGTTGTCGTTTTGTATTTTATGCCCCTCCCAAACCTGAGTGCTGAGTGGCTGGCACTCCTCTCTACTAATCCTCCTACAGAGCAGCTAGAATAGCACCATTCTCTACGCCTCCCCTGCACTGGTCTGGTTTCAAGCATAACCAGTGAGCTGGGGCGGAAATTTGGGCTTCTGGGGGTGCTATAAGGCAATCGAGGAGTTGTTAGAGAAATCCTAACTTTAAACAATAATGCTCAGGACGACGACTTTCCAAAGTAGATCTTTTAATAATAATAATAACAATAATAATATCTTGCAGCAAGAGAGTCAATACATGCAGGTTGTAAGGCTACACGGTTGACTGCCTTCTTATCAGTTCTTGTAAGGTTTTATACTGGGCTGTGCCCCTCTCCCCCTTTAGCCTGCGTGGCAGATCCAGACAGCGGCCTGTTGCTTGCTTCCGTGGCCCAGCCAGAGTGCAACACGTTGTTATCTGTTGAGCCCCGGCTGCTGTGATGCCATTGTTATGGTTTACTGTGACATGTCCTTGGTACTACACACAAAGGCTTAGGGGCACATTTATATGAACATTCAGTATTAAAACCATATTTTCCTAACAGGAGTGTACCTTTAAATCTGCCTTTATTCATGCTGATGATGAAGGTTATCATGTGTGTTTATTTTTTATTTTATTTACTTTATTTCTTCTCTGTGCTTCTACTAGTTATCTTCTGGGGACAGTAAGCACTTTGTAACTCATTTTGGAAGAGGAATGTTTGTACCCAATGACCCTGTGGTATTGACTGCCTGCTTATATATTTACAGGCTATGTTACATGACTCAGGCGTAGACCAGATTAAATAGATACACGGCAGCTGGTGGTGTGTATCAAATGCATTAACCCACCACTGTGCATTCAACTGGGACGCTTTCTCCTCCCCAAAACTATGACTTTGTCCCAAAGACACCTTTTTCCTTGTCACGCTAGCTATTGTGCGCCATGCGTTATGGGCAGGACTGTGGCGTGTTAACTATAGCTTGGCTGTTGCGTCAATGTGGGGTCCCCTGCTTCTAGTTCCTCAGGGGACCAGGGTGCCGGGGGGTTAGGCTAATGCCTAAGGATCATAGGGATTGCCCGTGGATGCAGACAGCTCCCCCTCCTCCCATCACACCTCATCCTTAGGCTGGCCAAACAACAGGGGCTACCGTATGTGAAGCATTTTTCCCCACTTCAACTTTCCCCCCCTTTTTTCCTTTGCAAAAGATCGCCTGGAAATCGTCACTGCAGAGCACTTCTCGGAAAATGGAACTGGAAATGCCCTCTCAGACTCCCTTTCCCACACTCTTAATGGAAATCTAAACAAAAACACCCGCACCAACTGCACTGCCCTCCTGCCCTGACACTACATCGCCCAATCATTTAGTATCAAGCTCACCTCCATGAATAGAGTTAGTGTATGCGTGCGTTCAGAAGTGGGAATATGAGAACTACCTTGGTGTTGTTGTACGTAGCCTTCTGGTGAATAGAAGATGGGAAAGAATACAAACGTGATGATAAACTTGTTTCCGTCCCAGCAGGCTAATGCAGGCTAAGGTACTCATCATATTATGTTTTGGTTACGTTTTCCTGTTGGTTCCCATCTCCTTGGTGTAATTATCCTAACTGAAATAATTAAGTGAAAGCTGTTGAAGGAAGGAATATGTCCCACATGCTGACCTAGTATTTTTTGCTGTTGTGTATTTTACAGGGATCCGTGTTCGCTACACAGGCGCCAGGTTGCTACAACCTCTTCCTTACCAGCGCACTCACGGATGGCGTCAAGCTGTGGGACCTCCGTACGCTCAGGTCAGTTTTGATTTACTGTATACAGAAGAACATTTACAACTGCCATCAATCATCACCCATGAATAAACAAGACTTGGTAACACAACCTTATTAAGACAAAACAAAAGACAGAACCATTTTGGAAGGAAAAGGTTTTCCAGTACACCTACATTATAAACTGGCTGTCTGGGTGGCGCACTAAATACGGGGTTATTTAGAACACATTTTTGTCACAGCAACACATTTAATAACTAACTAAGCATTATCTGCTAAATTCCAGTTTAGGTGAAGAACTGTTATCTAATCTATCTAATCTATTTATCTATCTAATGTTCATGGTATTTTAATACAGCATCTATACACATTTTGTCACGACCCTGCCTGTTTCCCTGGTCTTTTCTCTTGTTTTCCCCTAAGTCTGTTTCCATGTTCCCCTAGTGTGTCTACCTGTTTCCCTGTGTTCTCCCCGGCCCCGCCCTTTTTCCTTATTTGGTCCTTCCCCTCGTTGTTCCTTCACCGCACTCACCTGTGTCTCGTTCTCCCTAGTGTATTTAGTCTCTGTTCTCCCTTGTCTCAGTGTTGGTTCGTTTGCTGTTGTTGTAGTCGTTGTGAGGTTAGTCGTTGTCTTTGTGGAGTCATTGTCTTGCCTTGCCTTGCCCTGCCACGCCTTGCCTTGCCTTGCCCTCCCACGAGTAAGTTTTGTTTTATGGACCTTTTCCTATTTTTGGTTGAGCCCCTAGCCTTTGGCTTTGTATTTTAGTTTGGACTTCTTCTGTTTTCCCTGTTTTGTGATTAAAACCCCTGAACACCTCCTGCCTCCCGGTCTCTGTCTGCATTTGGGTCACCACCATTCTACACGACCCTGACACATTTGTACAGATAAAACACAAGATTAACCAAAATATCTATGCACATTAATTTATTCTGTTCATATTAAATCAATACTGTTGTGTATATACTGTAGCAAAGTTTAGGACAATGCCATTTGTTCAATTTCCGAATACCGAAAGAGCTCTTTATTCATTTCTTTGTTATATTTGTCCTTACTAACATATATCCTTATAAGGAGGATAAAGTACTGTCTCAAGGATTTCACAGTGTTCTTTTTGGCCCAGTAAAGGCCTTTTATTAAGGGTTTCATTCCTTCATGACACTCGTTCCTTGTTCACCTCCTCATTCCAGGCACTGTCAAAGTCTTATTCCGCTCTGATAAATATTTGTGCCTGGTTTCCAGGTCAACTACTGGTTCTGAAAGCTGTCGTCAAGCATCTCAGTCCAAATGCAACTTCTCTGAAATTAAACACATGGGCCCTCCTAACTTTGCTTTTCTCTCATCGTTGACCTCCTCTTCCGCTAGCCTTTATCTAGCACTAGCACAAAAATGTAAAGCTTTCCTACCACTAAATCCGGGTTTCTGTTTGTTTCCCTTTGTGTGGTTGCTAATGGGGGAGGCTAAGACAGGTTGCTGTAGTGTCAAAAGTCAGTCCAAAAGTCTGACAGAATGTCTGGCATTATTTCTATCCCGAAAATTGTTATATTGGCGGGCTATTAGCTAATTTTATTTTTTTCTCTGGTGTGGTAGGTCACATTTTTGGTCACTATTTATTTTCCATTTGTCAGCATCACACAACTGAAAGTATATTTAAAGGTTTTATTCCACTGCAAGCTTCCAGGAGTAAAGAATGTATAGTGAGAATACTGTGTGAAAATCCTAATAGCAATATTTAGTTTTAGACAGTCTGAGTGGCTCAGCTCATGGGTTTTGGCTATTGGCCACACGTGGTCAGTGATTCAACAAGCTACTGTATATGTGTTAGTTTGGTTTGAGGGGGGTGTCTATAGCTCACTGGGGCTGTATCCTTCTATCACCTCCTTGTGTGATCCAGTCTAGGAGGTTTGACAGAAGTGGCAGGCCCTAATCCAGAGATAAGAACATAATTTATGAACAGACTCTTCGGGGTGACTTTTGGGGGTTCTGGGAATGCTATAATGTGATCAAGGAGTGCACCTTTTAACATGTTAAACGTTTCGTCGCTGGTTTGATCTGCACACCTGCATATAATTCAGTTTGTTTTTTGTACATTTAATATTGTTTTATATATTTCCAAAAGCTGAAATGTCAGTGGGTACATTGCCCTGCAGGGTGGCCTGCTGCCTTTTTCTGCTTGAGTTCTTGCATAAACATCCAGGGAATATGGGGATATTTAGAAAGCATTTTCTTTATCTCTTAACTGCACTAATGTTGTTATTCTAATTAGGAGCCGCCTGACCTAGACTGAAATCAAAGTGTATGCCTTCTATTCAGTCCAAGCTGTAAGTGTCTAGAACTTTGCCTGGCAGGCAGAGTGGAACACAAATTCAAGTAGGCAGTCTGCGAGACAAGGGCCCAAGGCCTTCTCTTGTAGGACATGGCCGATAAAGTTAGAATATATCAGTCATATTCAGTTTGACATTTGTATTATGGTTGGGTGCTTGACAGTTTATCAAGAAGAAGACACAAAGGATTGTTTATCCAGTTCTGACAGTCAGTTTGTTTATGATGTTGTTGTGGTGTTTCATAAACAACAATGATGAATGGTGCTTTGTGTTAAATCCCTTTGTTATACCACTTGTATGACAGTTAATGTAGTTAATGTAGTCATTATACATTTAGACATTAGACAATTTTCAGCTACTAAAGATGGTTTGAACACATTTTTTAATCATTATATAGCTCTTCTAGAAACCCCACAACTGCAAACAAACATTTCTCTGAGTGGAAACTCATGAAATATGTTTATTTACCTGGTCTGTTAGAATGCACAGCATGTATAACCCACTCCTTTCTTTTCGGTAAGTAATTCCTAATTGAGAATCTTCCCATAAAGTATATATTTTTGGGGTACAGGTATTTGCCCACCATAGTTTTGTAAGCCATGTAAAACCACCGAATTGCCCATGGTTTATTTTCCTTTGCAACCCTGTATGCTTGTACACGTCAGTAGTGTGCCTGTGTATACAGGCACCCCCCTCTGCATTTCCATGAGATGTGGCAGAACCTCAAAAAAGTCATCTTCCATCAGTTTGAGCAGAGTCCCAGTGTGAGGCTCTGTACACAAGCATTTAGCACGCGGTTTGAAATCAGACCTGCGCGGACACCGAATTCCTGATTCTGTGTGAGGGAGAACACATGGTGGTCTGTTTCTCTTTAGCTTAGTGATATATTTCCCTCAAACCCAGTGGAATTTCCATTGTCTGATAAATTCGTACTGTGAACGACACGATGATACGACTGAACAGACGTATCAATAAAAGCATTTTGGCCCAGAAACGGCCATCTTCAATCATGTCATTAAAGTCACTATCAAGAGAGGGTTGTGTGGAAAATATAATTTAACATTCACACAAGCACATTGCCAGAATATTGTCAGGGGAAAAAAACTGATGGAATGAGTACAAGATTTCACAAAGCGAAATCAGAGAAACACAATTGGGCAAAGCTCACATGCATCCACATTATTGTGAGAGTCATGCACTCTACCCCCTATGGGCAAATAAAACACACTACTCTTTTAAACTTCACTGATGAAATAGTGGTGTGGCTATTAATAGCGTGCGATTAGCCTTCTGATTATCTTGAGGGGTGACTATAAATTCCCAGCTGACATGGATTCAGTAAACTTACCTAAGAGAATTGAGCCCTTCTATGAAGTCTGTGTTATCCATCAGGCAAATACCGACTAGTCATCACTCACAGAACTCTGGGAATGTGTGTGGGACTCAGCCCACCATCTTCTCTGTTTCAGTCAAAACATTAGATGGCCCCAAAAAATGCAGATGAATGCAAAGATGGCACCTTGTAACTATTATTTATCTGTATCTTATATGTATAGTGTTATAATTTAGTGTTTTCTTTGTTGTGATCGTATCATGTAGAAACAATTAATTTAACAATTTTCATGGATAATTTCATCACAACTATGGAAGGTGTCATTTTTCAATGGAAACAAGACAGCTGGCCTATCAGGGCATAGATGATCAGGCATGGATGAAAGCTCAGGTTTAAAATCTTGTTCCAAATTTAGAGCAATAGTGTTGTGTGGATAAAGCTAGAATCATATTATAAAGGTACACTATGCTGTATTTTGAAACTGTTTCCAATAATCAATATAATAAATCAATACATCAACCAAAAAGTATCGACCAATAGATGCCGTTGAAGAATACTGGGTGCTACCTACTGTAACATAAAGTAAGAAGGTGTTTCAAACCAAAATAACATTTATATAATTCCGTTTTCAACCACAAGGGCATTTCTGGACACAAATCGAGGAGTATACCTTTAACCTGTTGGTGACTTTTGCTTTTGTTTTACTATTAATACTTGTTTATTACAAGCTTTGAATATGACCTACTTTTAAAATGATTAGCATGTGACGTGCTCTCGTCAGGGCCTGTGAAAGCACTTACCGCCCCAACATGCCTGGCCATTATGCGTGCCTAGCTCAGCTAGTCTGCATCAGTATGTTAAAGCCATTACATGCAGTTGCAGCTGAATGAAGGAGCATAGCAGTCACACTAGGGGGCCGCCTGTCATCTACTGCAGCTCATTTCTTGTGTTTTCTTTGTTGTTTTTTTTAGTCATGCTAAGCTTCCTGTCCCCTGGTGGTTGTTATCATTGTGAAGTCATTGTGAGTAGCCACTGGAGGTAAAAGCTTATAGGGTGGCTGCCTCATTACATCTTTCAGTAATCTTACAGATTACTTTAAAAAAAAAATAATATATATATATATATATACACACACTATGTGAGATTTTCAC
>JAODLI010018637.1:0-22793 GCA_027575585.1 Percopsis omiscomaycus
GACAACATAGTTGTGGATCTTATATTGCATTTCTGTCACTAGAGCCTCTTAAATATTACACACTGGTCCTTTAACAAGTCCGAGGGATTTGAAGCAGGGGACGATAAAGACAGCTCAAAAAATGTCAGGCACGTTCGTCATTATAATAAATACCCACAACACCAGGGCTAATGTATATCAGATCTTAGTGATTATTACCGTATTTATTGCTAGTACTCTTTTTCTTATCAGTGGTTTACTTACAAAACTAATTACAGTACAAAAACAAAGTTCTTTTTAGAAGTTCATCATTGTCATATCAGCTTGGTCAATTCAATATTTCAGTGGTACTACTTAAACAAGTCTATAGTTGCTTCTTTACAGGTTTTTGTGCAACCTAAAACAACAAAAGAAAAACAAGCGATGACATTAATTGAAGCTATGAGCTATGAAGACATTTACACACATACATATTTCTGAGGATGGTATCACTTTTTATAGGAGGTACTGAATAGTTTAATTTACGAAGAGGTTTCAAATAACACCTCATATTGTTATACTGCAGATTCCTTTTAAAATGCCTCATCCAGGTCCATCTAGCGGGGCTAATCCGATGCTAGTAAAATGGCTGTTTGCTAGGAGATCATTGGCAGACTTTTTGAAGTAAATTAAATTCTCTTAGCGTTTAAAACAAGATAAGCATTCTCTGCGCAACAGGATTGCCTTTCTACTGACATCTCGGGCAAACAAGAAGTCGACCGCTAGCGCAGGATTGTTGCTCAATGCATGTCCATCATCGTTTCACATTTCAATCCCCAAATTAAACGTTTGCTGTGAGCCGTGACAGTAGTATTTTCCCCTGTATCACAAGTCACCTGGCTCAGGAACAGTAGTAGGTTTGTGCTCACACACGTGCAGTAAGCATGTACGAGTACAAGTGTGTGTATGCAAAATGTATATTCAGTACACATACTGTATGTATCTGCAGCGTGCGTGTGTGTACTTGCTTATATGATGGCATGTGTGGAGTACGAGTAGTACATGGGTGTGGATGTGTGTGGGTGCGTGGCCATATGTATGTGTATTAATGTGGTCATGTGTGTACGGGAATCTGTGTGTGTGTGTGTGTGTGTGTGTGTGTGTGTGCGTGTGGCCTCTCTCAGCTCTTCTTCTGGGCTGCCTGCACGAACCAATCTGTGAAACGTCGAAGCTGAGCGGCGGCCGTCTGGCTCTCTTCGTGGAGGCGCAGGTTGTCCTGCCGGAGGTGCTGCACCTGCTCCTGCAGGAGCGCCTTGTCTTCCTGCTCCTGGAGGAGGACACGCCGGGGGACAGGAAGGCGTGAGAGCACATCTGACAACCAGTTACTCGCCACATACAGTGGCGCTCAACGCACACAGGAACGGTCTAGTGTGCGAGCGTGGTACAGGCGAGCGTTACATGGGATTGTCCTATGTCACACTCGCATGCGACACCTGTAACACGCTGTTGGTGTGTTACATGGGAGTATTGGCGTGTTACAGGCGATTGTCAGCGTGCTACATGTGACTGTCAGTGTGGGACAGGTGTGTGTAGTGCGTCTAACCTTTCTGAGGTCGCTCTGCAGCTGTCGCAGGATCTCTTCCAGCTGATCGACTTTGCCAGTGAGCAAGGCAGGAGTTGGCTCGCTGGAGGAGAAAACCCAAGAGATTCAAGGAGCATTAGATTTAATTACATTATTTTATAAATGGGAAACACGTTATCCTCAGTAAACAGTCCCCCTGTTATGTCTTTCCTTGTGTAGACGTAGTTCCTTACCCGGTCTGCAGGGCGGCGTGCTCCGACACTGCCACCCGACGGCTGAGCTCCTGAGAGAGCTTAAGAGCCTGTTGGACCTGCTCTGCTTCAGACATGGAGCACAAGGACGCCTGGTCAGCTGGAGGAACACGCACAACAAACAAACAAAACAGATGTCAGTCATCATGTCTGGAGATAGGACTTAGCTGCTTTCCATAAGGATACCTCAAGAGTAGCTACTGAGGGAAGAGTTATTAGACATTTGGGGAATTAAAAAACACATTATTAACCATAATTCAGGCAGAGTCTAACCAACCAGTCAGCGCAATAGATAGCCCGGAATAGCAGTACTTAACCCAGTACTTCAACCCGTACACCAATAGGACTCCCAGCAGTCAGTACACCAGTGGTTAGCCCAGTAGATAGTTTTAGTAGTTAGCCCATAGTTAACAGAGGTAGAACCAGATAAGAAAGGCTGTGAAAATGAAACGAGCTAGTGTTGTTAATGTATTCCCAGTAATGGCTCATTTCCACCGAGCGGTAAAGTACAGTTCGATTCAGTACACAATTATTTCCATTTCAATTGTCTTGAATAGAAGTTGTGAATGGTACCAAAATACTGATCTGTACCATACCACTTATTTGGCACCCTTCCGTGGTCTGGTACATAAAGGATGGAGCTAGACTCACTCCAGACCATTGATTGGTCAACAGAGAATCGTCACTTCCGCATGCTACTGTGTTTTTCCTTGCAGAATGCAGCCTTTGCTCAAACATAGCTCGTCTTTCTCTTGTGACAAACAGCCACAGAAATAAATAAATAAATATTTTTTGTATACTAGAAAACTACAATTGATTTAGCAGGGGTTTAGCTGGCTGCCTGGGGGAGATGTGGTTCCCCGCCTCTCAAGTAAGGGTACTGCTGGTGGTGGAAACAGAAGCCGGATCAGGGTTTACCGTCCCGAATCGCACTGTGCCGAATTATACTGTACCGTTCAGTGGAAATGAGCGGTACAGTATAATTCCCAGGCTGAAGATAACTCTATCCCCTACCTACCTAATTGAACTGATTGTTACCGGACTGATTGGATCTGTAATCAATTTGAGTTTTTCCGATTATTGTTTAGGTGCCGTTTACTTGTTTAACCTAAAAGTGTTTAGTTAGAAGGGTTTTCCGGATTTGACTAAATCACAGCTGATTTCCGCTTCTAAGGCAGACATAAACATTGCAATTCTGTATGTCTAATTTGGGATGAAAGGCAGCCGTGTTACTTTTAGACTAAACATCATAGCGATGACATCACGTTGGATGTTCAAACCCTAAAAAAGCCTCCGGGGAGGCTGCAGGAAGAACAGTGTGTTTAGACTGTAAAAGGGGTCTTTTAGCTAAAACTACCGGACGTTTCTTTTATTGCTGGTGTGTAATTTGGGCTTTGTGGTTAATTTTACTGTAAATACAAGCCCATTAGTTTTAAGGCTTCATTAAACCCAAACGAAAGACTTTTTAAGCAGTATCAAAAATACAGTTAATGTGCTATAAGGTGTGACACATCCACTAACGTCAAATGTGGCATAGCCCACATATTATACAAACTATTTAACTAGATATACAGCCATGTAAGAAATTAAGAGACCACTATATATATATTTTTTAAATACAATATGACTATAAAAAAATATTTATACTATATATTTAATATTTAAAAAAATATAAACATTAAATATAAATCCAAAGTTATATATATATATTTTTTTTTTTTTGTTATGTGCAGTGCAGTTTTTGCCATGGCTGTACATCATTATTGATGACTTTCAGTATGTTTTTGTAGTGTTATTAGAGGCTTTATTGAATACATGCAACACCATATATATCCCTCTACACTATAATGGCTGCTGCAACAATGTGATATCGCCCTAGGGATAGGTGATGTAACGTGATGTGACGTAAGGTGATGTACGTATCCATCCATTTATAGCAGAAACACTGCTTTGTCTCTGACTAAACCTTGAGAGGTGCAACAGGCCCAAAATCCATAGCTGGAGGTTCTGCTGGCTAGTTCCTGGTAGAAAGTTAAGAGGTCAGTGGCCTGTTATTGAGAAAGAAAAGAAGTGAGAGGTGATTGGCTGTCAAGACTTCATTCACCTCCAGGTGTGTCGTCTTGGCGACAGAAGCGATGAGCGTCCTTGACGATGTCCAGACCTAAGGACAGAGAGGACATCACAGCCTTCAGATACACACACACACACACACACCTCCTGCTGTATTTCATCACTGTCCTCCTGTAGAAATGCTAGAACTTGTGTCAAGGAGAGAGAGTACAGAGAAGTATACAGTATCGATTTGTACATACTGTCCATTGCCAATGAATAACCCCTTTTCTTGATAAAACCAAAAAGGTATTGTGGGTTATTGTGTTTCCAGAAATCTACCTACCTACTGACCCATCCTTTTCTTGCTATCCTCAACAGAGTGCATGCGTGTCTCCTCTAAGGTTACCGTGACAATTAGCCTGACAGCCACATGAAGTGTGTCGCGTTTCATGTCTTCCTTGAAATGACGTCTCCTTGAGCCAAACATTAGCAAGCAAGCTGACAGCCACTTAACAGGGTCAACATGACCAGCAGCATATTACTGAGGGTTTGTGTCACACCCCAAAATATAGAGCAGCTGTTTTCAAACAATAGCACCTTTTAAAGCAGAGGAAAACCTATTTTTTGATTTATAACAGCAGAATGCAAGTCTTCATACACTAGAAGGGTGTCAATAATCCTGCATTTGCAGATGGCACCACATAATACTGTAGGTATTCAATTATAATTCACAGTTAATAATTTCAATCACAAGATTAAAAAGGTAAATACTTTCAATTATAATTTTTGTCATAATCCGCCCTAGTGCTTTCTTTGTTACAAGAATCTACCAGGAAGAAGCCAGAAACAGACAGCAAACATTCCACTGACTTGACTCATCCTGTGAACTTGTCAGGGTGACTCAGTCTGAGCCATGCTGACAGTGAGGCCATGCTGTCAGCATACGGCCATGTCTAGCTCACATTTGCGTTTTATATTAATTTAACATGTTATTTCAGATCAGGCCGAATGATTCGTTTGTTAAACCCCATTATGTTTAACGATTCTTTTGTTTTAGATCATTTGAGAGTGATTTTCTTCACAGCCTGCCTAGTGTGCAGGGGCCTCAATGGACTCCAGCGGTGGATCTCATATTGTGAATGACTTCATGTACTGTAGATATGACCACAACATAACTCGGGTCAACAGGAACAACAGGAACACTGAACAGGAAGGCAATTGAACAGCTTGACAGGGATGCTGTACACACACACACACATGATTTAGGGGTGTGCGTGATTATAGCAGCAATGTGGTGTCAGGCCATTTCCCAGAATGCCTCCCTGCTGTGTTCACCAAGTGATAATAGCTTCAATTCACATGTTCAAAAATACACACAGTCCCCTCCTCTTTCCCTCTAATTAGCACCTCCACACACACACGCACACCTCCAGATGCAGAGGGAGAAAAAGTATTAAAACCGAGTCAAGACATTAGTTATCGCAAGATATTAAAGTCATTTCCTACTTTTTTCTTTAATTGCCTTACCAAACACTAGACATATAAGATATAATTTCTTAATTATTGATTACATTTTCAGACCACAATGTTAACTTTTTATGTCCGAGGGGAAATTCGGTTGTTGCAACATAAGACAACAAGGTACAGTGTACTAAATCATGTTCAATTAAAAGAAATATAATCCAAACTGTATACAGAAGCTGCCCAGAGCAGAATCGTACCTTCAAACGCCCTCGCTGCATCCACTAGGTAAGACCAGTCCAGATGTGAGGAAGCGCTGGGGAGGGGAATCAGCCCTTTGTCCGCCATCTTTGATCTCTCCGCCAGCGAGCCCTCAGAGTAACTCAGCTCATCTGTAAAGGCACAAAGCTTTAGGGGCAGTGGTTCTCACAATGTGGACGTCGGGACTCCCCAGCTGGTTGTAGTGAAAGACTTTTTGTTGTGCCACAAGAGAATTTCAAGGTTTTGAAATTATTTTCTTTAAAAAATCCCCTGACAAGGTGTTGGAGTAAAGACACCAGCTCAAATAGTTTTTACGCTGATTTGGTTTAAATGTATGCTGAGTAGAACACCACAGGACATGCAGAGAATAAATAAATTAAATAACAATTACACACTTGACTTAGAGACGGGCAGCCAAAAATGACAGTGTATTTTTGCCCTGCTATTGTCTGCTGTAAAAAATATAATTAAAGATGCACACAGCCACACTGAGCCAGGCAGACAATTAACCTGGGGTAACGAGTTAGCATCTGCAGAAAACATAATGGTGGTGGCAGGGACATAAAATAAATAAATATATAAAACACAGCACCTTGCATGGTGCCAGCTAATTGGTTTTGTTTGACTAAAAGGTAATCTGAATTTTCATCTTAAATCCTTCATCTCTCATTGCTACAATATAAAACATGTAGTGTTGTGAAAAACGACTATTGAGATGTATGTGGCAAATAAAGTAGAAAAATAGTATTAATATAAAGCAGGCTAACACCAATTGCAGGATTTTTAAGAACAGTCTCAGAACATTTTATGTCTGCATTTTCTATAAAGAGAATATGAATTGCTCATATACTGTTTGATATAGGCATACCGTATGTGTTAATATGTTGAATAAATCTAGGAGTGAGAACAGACACATTCACACAGGTGTGAAGAAGAATTTATTTCTACAAAATGTGCAAATAGCTGTGGTGGAAAAATACATAATTTGACTGTCTGAGCTGTGTTAATATGCCTGTGTTCTTGTCTTGTATTTGGGACACACATGAGCAGCCTAGGTCATTCTGTTCAGCTTCTCAGTGAAGGCGTGGATGGTTTGGGCTAACCAGTGGGTGTTAGAATTATACAGCCTTTCTTGAAGCCGGGAGGAGTAGAGAGGCAGGATGTTGTGTGGCACTATATAATCATGCGTGTGTTATTGAAGGTCGTTCATTTTATCTCAATGACCAGCATGGTCTTTGACATAGCATACCCATTTGCAAATGTAATAAAAAAACCCAGTTAAAGACAGTTTGTTGTGTAAGAGTCATTTATACTAAGAAATTCCACAACAATAGCAATCCAAACGTTCGGTGCTAGGTTTCTAGGTTGCCAGGATTTAAACCAGATTAAGTCTGCTCAGGTGAATCCACAGACGAATAATTGTCCTTGGAGTTCAATCCATTTTACGGTTAGATGAAGCGTCACATTCACACTCCAAAGAACATGAATTATGTATCAGCAGCCTTTACTTAGAATCAGCCCGTGAAGTTGTGAAAGTCCTGATTGGCTAATGTATCATCACTCACTTGTCTTGGCGGGGCTTATTTTAAAGTCTGGCACAAATGCCTGACAACAAGCAACAACAAAAACAAAAGATACTCTATGAGTTAACCCCAGTGTAAGAATCTCGCGCATCATTTCACAGCTGAGTTGCCGAGGAGGAGATAACTGATGACGTAATATACAACAGTAATATAGATATGTGGGCTTCTGCGCTCCTTCTCTCCCTCTAGTCGTTGAGCATACATTACAAAGTAGCTCTGAAGTGTTTAGCGCTCAACTATAATCAGACCTAGCAACAGCCTTCACGCTACGTCTGGCTGCAACGGAGCAAGTACTGGAGCACTCCGAACTCCCATGGCGAGAGTTCATTAGGAGCGCAGCATTAAAGCCTCCATAATTCATACTGAACATACCTCGCTACTTTTAATTAACACTTTTAACAGCTTCTTAAAAGGTGAAATCCCATATTTATGAAGCTCAAGAGCCTGAGATTATTCTCCATTTTTTAATGATATGATCCAACAAGTACAGCAACTAATGAAAGCTTTAAATATAATATGATTCTTAGTACACTCACTTCGGAGCAGGGGGGCCCAGGGCCGGTAACTCATGCGTGGGGGCAAGGTACTGTGGTAAGGAGCAGTGCTTCCGAACAGAATGTCAGAGGGTACGGCCTGGTCCAGCAGGGAGGTACGGGAGCTGACGAAGGACAAAGTTCTGTGGTGGCTACACAGACTGTCATCTGACAAGGTCCGATAGAGGGTCCGTTTGGGGGATGTTGGAAGGACACCAGAGACGCTACCTGCACACTGGGGTGATGAGAGAAAGGACAAAGATATTAGTCTGCCAAAGATATTAGTCTGCCAAAGACATTCTCTGCTCTGAATCTAAACTCTTATATGAAGCACTTTGTTAGCGGCCTTTCGAAGGTGGAGGTGGTGGAATCGAGCCAATAAAAAAACCTTTGGGTTTCGCAACAGGTTGCTAGGAGTGATAAAGCGCAGTGGTTATGATGGGGTTCCTCGGGGAACCTTTTATAGCTGCAATCTGCTTTAAATGCCAAACCATTTGAGAGAACCCCTGCCTGAACACACAGGTAGAGGATCATCGGTGCTGAAACTGAGCATGGAGCGTAGAGCTCTCGCAGCGTACTCACTTTCCCCGCATCCCCCAGCCCAGGGGGACTGTCGGCCAGCATCATCCTCAGGAAGGCCTCCCTGGTGGGCCCTGGTTGGAGCTGAATATCCGGAGACAGCAATGCCTGCAGTCTGGGGATCAGAGGACGCATTCAAATTTGATGACTAAGCAAATTTAGGACACTGTCCTTACATACCGTGACGTGGTCCTTATAGACTGATAAGGACTGTCCAAGGGGGCTTAGGAGAGCTGGGGGTGGGGGTGCACAATGCAAATTCAGGCGTTGGTTCAGTCAGTCCGTTGTGTGTCTCATGTAGTGGACCTAAACGCCCTAAATTGCATCCATTTAAGCACTGAACCACACAAATAGAACATCATCTATTGTGGGACGGTTCACGTACTCCGGTGGAAATGTTAACAGGAGCTCATTAGAGTCGCTTTCTGTGCAATGAATGAGCTGCTTATTTTGATGCAAATGTTCCAGTGATGCTGCAGAGAGCAGATCATTTGTCATTTACCAACTCAATTCCGTCTGTAATCACCTGAACTAACCAATCCTGAGCATGTGTACATGTTACTTCCCAGCAGTGCACACGTTTATTATTTTTGTTATACTTTGGGTTTAACTTAGATATGGTCGTAAAGTAAATGTGTTTGCTTAATTTTTTTTTTTTAACACCAAACAAACGGATATGTTCTATTTACTGGAAGGTTTTTCATGGCGTACAACACAATACTCACTCGTGATAAAGCTACAGACACATTCACACGAGGTCAGAGATACAGAACGTATAGTGTAGGGGGTGGGGAAAGTGGTAGGGGGTTTGGGGGGGGGTCCAGTGACACTGCAGGTGAACAGACAGGTGGACTCACTGCTCTGGGTGGCTTACTCTGGTAGTTACTGTTAAAAGACCCCCAACCTCTTTAGATATTAAGAAGCAGGTAAGAGTACTGTGTGTCCTGCTGAATTAAACTACAGCAGGAGACATGGCAGCAGACTGTGTGTACCTGCATCTACATCAAATTATTTACCTTCTATGTGATATTGTAAACGAGTTGATAGTTGTTGTAGACTACAGGTAATATTCCTCTGTAGCCATAGCTACTATTCAATTCAGAAGATTCAGGAAAAACATGTAACTGGAAAAACAGTAAAATAGCTCATCACAAAATGGGATAAATAATTTCTTTATTAGTCATGTGTCTAGTTAATTGCCGTTCCTTCCATGTACAGTATTAATCATGCGGTTTGTTGTCTTAAACTTTACACAGGTCTTTCAACGAGATGCGTGGCTCGTAACTACCAAGGCACAAACGCACAGGACAGTGTGGGGAGCTATATGGTTGATAACCATCTTTCTACCTGAATCTGAGAGTCAACGTCTTTAGAAGGAAGGACAGAACTCCCTCCACTCCACTGACGGATCAGAACCAATTTGAAAACAGCAGAGACAAAATAAGAATAAAGTACTTCAAGGCACATGCCCAAAATGTCTCCAACAAATTGTTACATTTGTTAACCAGGAAAGTACTGCAGATAAACATGTTTTGATCATCTCTGAACTTTTAAAACAAACAAAAAAGCATACAAAAGTATACATAAGCAAACTATATTTGCTTATAAAGTTTATTATAAGCAATAATAAAGAATTTTGTCAGTGCACTACAACAAGAAGGGTCGACAATAAAGTCAAATTACAACAAATTAATTTTAATTGTGACTTTATTGTGACTGACCCACTATTAACTAGCCGAATTTTGCTTTCAGAAAGTGTGACTTTATATTCACTGTACATTTCTGTAGAAATAAACCTTTCCCTAAATGTAACTCCTTGGAATTACTAAGATATCTAAGCCAGGAATAAGCGTCAGTGCTGTACAGCTAATCACTTAGCTTGTGCTAAATATCTTCCATCTCAGTGGACAGATCTAAACCACTCATTTAATCATGTATGCTCTTGTATTTATATTTCATTAAAGCATACAAGATGAAATAATAAAAGTTTGAAGATTTGTTCCAGAAACCCATCAAATGGAAGCTATAAGTATTTTCCCCCACCAAATGCAGCCCAGTTTGCAAAACTTCAAAACCTTTAACTTGTCAAACCAAAATAAATAAATAAAAATAAATGTAAAAACGTATTTTTAAGAAATTTTTTGAAGACCATTAGAAGAAATAAGTCAATACATATTTTATGTACATCATTAAAACTCTGGTATTGTACATCATGGCGTGTTATGCAAAGAGCTACCCCTGACAAGAACATCTCTGTCAATTTATAAGATATAGCCACAGCTAGAGAATAAAATACATCACCTGTTCGTCTCCTCCAATAGGGAACCAGGTTCTGCTTTGTTCCATGCAATGTGCTCCTCCTGTCCCTGTGGTTGTTTCTGCTGGGACTGGCTTATCTCCGGCCTGGGACTCCCTGGCGAGAGGATGTAGACTTTGGAGGAGTCCGTCGAGGTGCTGGTCTTCAGACGGCGACCTGCGGGGCTCCCAGAACGCCGAGATCCACTGGGTTACCAGGAGGGAGAAACGGTCATCAGCAGGCCTACTAATAATGGAATTAATAATCTACAGCTATGGTTTGTTTACAATGAAAATGGTTGACTAAACAGAGTTTAGTCGCCTACGTCCGTGAATTCCCAGATTATGATGCATATTCTGCATTTGTTGTATGTCAAAAGAGTTTCCTAAAAAAGGAATCATTTCAGTATTTTGCATTTTTTTCATATTCTTATTTAATAATGTGAGTGAACAGTAATGAGCGTGTGTGTAAATGTAGTCACTGTGGTGTACAGACACCACAAAGGAGCTAGCGAGGTTTAGATAACATGAGAAAAAGGTCATCAGCTGGATTTCACCTTTCAACACGGCCTGTGGGCAATATGACCTTCAGACTACAGTTTCAACAAAAGTCCTGGCTTGCTTCTCATACCTCTTTCAAACCCTCGACCTCTCCCTAAGAAAGCTTAAGACAGCATTAGCGAGTTGAGTGATAAGCAGTAAATAGTAAAAGTAAACCTCTAGAGTACAAAGGCAAAGCAAGGAACGTCACCTAATGCTTCCCACAAGCTAAGCCTTGGCTGACAGTACAGTGAAGCGATCGCCTGGGTGATTTTGGTGGCCAGGGCACTGTTGAGAGCTTTAACATGCATGACATTTCCCATCAGGGCTGGAAAAAAAATATTTTGTCTCGTACTCGGTTTTGCTCCAAGGCATCTCCAAAACCCCATCAAAGAGGATAAACATCAGCAGAGGAGGCTTCCCTGCGAATACGGAATAGTTCTGGACGTTAAGCTGAGATCCAGTTGCTTCTCTGTGAATCGGACCCGCCTTCGATGCTTCTGTCCAGCATCTCAGCACTGTACGGCAGGCTGGTACGGTGTCACTGCACATTAGTGTGGTAGCTGGTCAGCTGCAGGGAGCTGGATTATATGCCTTTCATAACACCCCCAATGCATAAAGTCACCATCTACAAGCCATGCTGTGCGAATACACACACACATAATACCAGAATGGGGAATGGCTATACCTTCGCAAATTCTCATACAGCTACTTCAGGCTTTGGTCATTCTTAGGTTAGAATCTGAAAGGATGATTTACCAGGGCAAAGCTCCTTGTATGTAAAAAAAATACACATTTTTCTTATTTGTTATTCCACCAGGATTTACCTGGCTTACTTTGGAGAGAATGTTTTTACCCTACAGCAGCATTGTATACCTCGTTAACTGCCTATATACTTTAAATGCATATTAATCATCTACTGTCTGTACACAATTATTATTGGTCATTCCATGACCAAAGGGGTCAACCCTAAAGCCAAACCAAACCTCCCTACCTGGACAGAGAGGAGATCTCACTCAGATCTCCCAGGCTTCCGTCTGTGCCGGCTGACGTCGCCTGGGTGATCCCTAGAGACAGAACTCCTTCGGGGCTACCGGTCCCGGGGTAGCCCTCTGGATACTCCATGGCCCAGCGCCCAGCCTGCCCGTCCTGGAGGGGCAGGGTGGACCCCGCGGCCAGGCCGGGGGCCGAGGGAGGAGGAGGAGGCGGCATGCAGGGCGCCGTGTCGATGCCGCTATCCGTTGATGCTCCCTTGATGTAGGTGAGCCCCAGCGCCTCGGGGTCCATGGGGTCCCCCGAGCCGAACGGCTTGCCCTCGCTGCTGCCGCTTGAGGCGTTGCTGGACAGAGTATTGCTACTGGAAATACTGGAGCCTCGATCTCCAGACTGCTGGGGAGACAGAAGACTGTTGGTTAAACACCCCTCATTGTAGCTATTGACAAATGTACTAATTGTGAATCGCTTTGGTTAAAAGCGTCTGCTAAATGCTGTAACTGTATTAAGGTTTGCTTATAAAAAAGGCATTAAGCCATCAACAAAGCCCCTATAAGCACGACAACGTGCAATGACGAATGATTGGAAAATGTCTGCGAGAAGGTTCACAAATGTAGGTTATTTGACTTTGTGATAATGTCACAAAGCTGTGCCACATTCATGTAATATATAGATGAATAAGACACAAAAAGTACTTGTCTATACTCACTCTCTGGCAGTTGGACTCCTTCGCGCTGAGCCTTTGCTGGCTCCTCTCCCTCATGCTGAGGACCTTTGTTGAGGGTCGATGCCACTTGGCCTCTGAAAGGAGACAGGAAGTCATTCCCGAGCTCGTTTGTTTTCATTCGGAAATATCGCATTCTCATGTTCGGCATGCCTGTGGTCAGGGCAGATCACACCGTCCGACAGATTCACTACACCGCCGACTCGGGTTCTACATCTGTCCCAACCAGGACGTTTTCAGTTCCACGCATGAAGCCAGAGAGAAAGGGATTGCTACTTTAGTTCTACACTTCAACACATCTCCCAGTTTATTTGTTGGCTGAAAGACTATCTGCCGTAACCATGGGGGCACTGTATAGGTCTTATTTTTAACATGCATAGTGTCCACAGATAGGCTTGGACATCTACAGTGGTGTGATTGTTGGACAACCATTGATCAATTCTTCATTAGGTTTAGCGCAAATAAAACTAAGACTAGATGGATAATAGATATTGTTTTGAGACATCAAAACTTGTAAGACTGAGAGGTTGTCATGTCTGTCCATACCTGCAGACCTGGTCCTCTCTAGTTTGGTGTCCCGATCTCGTCTAAGGTCTGCTTCATTACCGGCGGCCGGGTCTATGAGGGCTGGAGACTGGCATCTGGAAAGAGACCAGAGATCAGTACAAAACATCATCGAAAAATCCCCGGAATATAGATTATATACTGTATATAGATTATATTAATTTGACTATTTCATACCCCAAGAAATACTGAAGCTTACAGCAGAGAAATCAATATTTCATAAAGTCGAGAATTGTCTGCCTGACTAAAGAATATTGAAAGGTAAATATATATTAAGGGGGGGGGGGGGGGGGGGATTTATGGGCTTAATCCAATTAAAAAGCCCTATAAAAAGGCCATGGAGGCCCAAGTAAATAGGAAGTGAAGTGGATGGAATTTATCCCCACAGTCATATTCTATACACCCATAGGGTAAGAATTATGTGAGTCTATACTGGAATGAACTGAATCAGCTGCAGCAAACACAATGGTAAATGAGACTCCTTGTTAGGAATGTCCATGGTGTGCTGACGGCTGACCATTGTGCCGTCCCTCGGGTGCCAGAGGCTATTTCCAGAACATTCCCTGTACGCTGTAACTGGATATTTTATCACTAGTGCTGGCCGGGCACATTCCCAACCCTGGATGTACCAGGAATATAGGAAATCTGAGAATGGGAGGATTTACTGTGGCCCCTGGCCTGGTGACGAGAGGCCTGCCGGCTTCACACGCTGTCAAAGCGATGTGTGCGTGTGTGAATACCCATGTGCTCGTCTATGTATGCATGCGTTTGTGCGAGTTATGGGGGTGTTACTGCGTGCGCGCACGCGTGCGTGTGTGTGTGTGTCTGAGAAGTGTGTATGAGTGGGTATGAGGGTATGAGTGTTTGTGGGTAAGGGTGTTAGGTGTGTGTATCTGACTGGGTGTAGGGACACCACCCCTTACTTAAGTCAGCAATTAAAAACTTCCCATGTGTCCTGGGACAGCCTGTCAGGTGAACATGACCTAATGCTTGGGTGCTCGGACGTGTGCAACATGGAAACAACACTTGCAGCATGACATCGGACCTCAACTTTGACTTATATGGCGTGTTCAGTCAGCCTTGCCCTGCCACAGCAGGGATTTGTAACCAATAACCTTCAGGACCAATTTAAGCACCTCACTCTACTACTAAGTGAAATATTTCAAGCCTTATTTGTTTTAATCTTGATGATTACAGCTCATGGAAATATTAGAATAAAGAATTCATAATACAGAAATGTAAATCTGAGAAGAGCTCTAATCAGCTAATTAGGTCAAAATAACTGCAAAGGTTTCCTGCTGATTTCCTTTTCCAGCAGGACTTGGCACCTGCCCAAAGTGCCAAAACTACTACCAACTGGTTTTCTGACCACTGTATTTCATAGAGAATCTAATCCGTGGGGTTCAGGTCAGGAGGAAACTGTCAAGAGGAAAATTGGAGACACCAGACCCAACAATAGCAACCTAGGCTTCCATAACACCTCAGCAGTGCCACAGGCTGATTGCTTCCATGCCACACTGCATTGATGCAGTAATTTGTACAAAAGGAGCCCTGACCAAGTATTGAGTGCATAAATTAACAATTATTAGTGCATAAATTAACCATTATTTGTTTCACCAAACTCATGGTAACTTTCATTCAAAATCAATTTCATTTACATAGTCTTGACATCCTACCGAACCATTGCACAGTCCCAACTTTGACACACTAGGCCTCTTGACTGTGTAAAGTGGAGAAATAGTAGGTGGTGTTAATGAACCCAACAGCTTGTAAAGGTTTCAAATGTTACAACAAGTAGATGAGAGGGAGCACTGTGAGAGCTTGCCACCGTCAATGGGGCCCTTACCCGCTGTAGGCGTTTTTCTGAGACCAGGTTCCACTGGGGCCGGGGTCGCTGGAGGTTGACTGGTTACTGGGGGAGCTGCAGTAGAGCTGGCCTGGTTCCCCACGGCCTTGCGACATAGTGGGAGACACGTCATAGTCCTGGTGCATCCTGGGAAATGCATATAAAATAAAAGCAGAAAAAGGAGAGAGGTTTTTATTGTTTGGCATGTCATTTGAGTGTTGGCCAAGGTAGATGTATGCATCATCATCATCATTATCATCTAGTAGCAGCCCTGTTGTTCGTAGTAGTGCGTGTGTGTGTCAGTGTAATCTAGCGATACACAAAGTTCAAAACAGAATTGAACTTTTGTAAAACCCTCGACTCTAAGTCCTCCTGCTGATGTTCACCATAAATTAACCACACGTTTGCAACCAGAAACTCAGTTTTATTCATCTGCTTTGAATTATATAATTTCTAAAAAAAAAACATACTGTATTTCTGTGTCCGCAGAAACAATGGAAGTAAATGGAAGAGTAAACTTCTGATCCCGTCTGCGAACGATGGAGTATTTGTGATATGGGATTTACAGAGCTGAGGCTTTAAACTAAAAAGTTCAATTAAGATTTTAACAAAAACTAATCCCTCAGCCAAAATGTGTGGAGTAGTTGAGGAAGCAGTTCAGCAACAGTTTTAGGAGTGACTAGGCCTGTTAACTGTCTGACAACTGAAAGGCTTCAAAAGGTGTTGAACGCATCAAACACGCCTCTAACTGCAAACCACAATTATACTGTTAGATTCACTGTGTGTGACATCCCCCAAAATCTTCCATGCAGATCCTAGTGTGTGCATGTTTTCACCAACCACCTTCTGGTTATATCACTTAAAAACTGATATTCAAAAATTATAAAATGTGTCGAACTACAGCCATTAATGAGACACAGAAAGCCACTCAAAAATGTGGGTATGCTTCCGCAGATTGCCATTAATGCAGTTGACACTTGTTAATGTTATGCTAATCGCATTAATGGACCTTGACCCGATTGTTCACAATGCTATGCAAATGCCCTTTATAGGGAGCCAAATATATAATACAACCAGATGAACCTCATTGTCCATCAGTACAGATTTAGGGCATGAAAATAAAAGGGTGCCATTGCTTAACTGAGTTAATCCACCACACAAAAACAAAAAAAACAATTTTGGTTAAAATTCCTGATCTATGCACCAGTTAACTATGAACAGGGTTTCCTTTACTGAACCAACGAGTTTGTTTTTATGATTATTTTATAAGTACCTGGTTCCTTCCTTCCTGTCGAAGGAAGTACTTCGCGAGATGGTACCATGAGCTAGGTGGAACATCTTCTGTCCAGGGCTGGGGCCCTGATTGGGTGAGGCTCGGGAGAGGGGCGGGGCTCCAGGAAGGGCAGTGACGCAGTGCCAGGCCTGAGGGGCCACTCTGAAGGGACCCGGGTTCCCATCAGGCTCCAACTTGTACTCCACCACTGGCACACGGTACAGCTCAGAGTAGCTCCTGGATAAAGGCAACACAACGGTTAAGGTTTTTATAACACTTTATCCACCAAGGACAATTATAGACTGCCCATTTATTTAAAGATATTTGATCCTGCGACGCTTTTTAGTTTTTTCAAAACCATATCAATACCTAGGACAGTATGAAGGAGATTCAGCCAAGTCCAGCATGCATGGCCAGTAAATCAACATAAAAATATAAGCAGAGACATAATGATTTCTTCATGTGCTACTCAGAGTGACCTTGGCTCTTTGGCTGCCTTACACTAATTAACATAGATTAGGTTAAATCCGAGCTATTGAGTTAATTAACTGGGAAGAGGCAAGGCGCTGCAGCTCTAAATCCCATTAACCACCCCAGGTTTCTGTGCTGCATTCAGAGATACTCTTTTACAGCTGCTTCCACCTAGTATAACCAACACATTTTTCTTAGCCTGGATACAGTATCCATCCTATAAACCGTCACATACTGTATATCAGACAAACGTACCGATAGAATATACAGTAGCTAAGCTAGATATTTTATATGCTACCAATTTTTCTCTTTCCTCAGCTGCAACCTCTCTCTCCAAGGAAATCTCTACTAATCTCTGGTTCCCAAAATCCCAGGCTCCACATGCAGACAGTGACAGCTTGCACAGTTTACAAAGGTTAACTCGATGCCACGCGGGAGGGTTGTTCATGGTTAATTCTCTTCACATTTCTCTTTGCTCTCTGACCTGTAAGCTGTGCAGATATAAGAGAGCCAAAAACACCAAACCCCAGCAGATGATGGATTTTATGGGCACTGATCCCTCTTCCTGTAATTTAGGTAACACCAGGCTGATAACAAACTCCCAGATCACAGAGATTAAATAATGTCAGACAGAATAATTAGTGCTAAAATACAAAAAACGCCACCAACTGCTATAATGGGACTAAGAGACTACTTTCATATCGCTGCAACTGCAGCTCTCAGTATATTAAATATATGTCTGACTGAGTGCATTTAAATAACATGAAATCAGATTCGGATTTTTTTTTTTTTTTTTTTTAGGATTACTCCCAATCCCAACGCTTTTGGACTTCCAGAAATGTTTTTCCATATTAAAAATTTTAAGTCAACAACCTTCTGACCTCACCACACATTTGGGGAGGGCTGAAAAACTGTTTGACGCACATGGGACACTAATGGAAGGTTCTACTTTATTTTTGCGTCCTATTATCCCTTTCCCAAATGTCTTATTGCTGGTTCTGTAGGCGTCGGCGCTAGTGCTCTCATTAGCGGGAACAAGTTTCAGGTGTGTGATGGAAGAAGTTTACCAAGAAACCAGTTTAACTTATTTGTTTACCACATTCCAGCCGTCAATCTGACCCCCTTTCTTTCTGTTATCTTACACATTTGGTAAAATGTATAAAGTGTATACTGTACATTTTCACTCGCCCTAAACAATGTTTAACAATAGTAAAAGCCAGTTCCTAAGCAAGACGGAAACACCTGTTCATGCGATGTCAAGTCTCTCTGGATATGGATAACATAATAAACAGACATAAAGTAGTATTGTACCTCCTTGGGGTGCCGTCCTCATGCGGGTGGACAATGATCACACTGACCAGCGCCGACGTACGCAGGAGGTCAATCATCTGTTCGTGGTTCAGGCTCGCCACGGCAACGTTACAAATCTCCACCAGTCTGCAGCTGGGCCGGAGCCCAGCCTGCCAGGCGAAGCCAAAGGGCTCCACATCGGCCACCACGCCCTCGAAGTTGACATGGAAACCAAGCTGGCCGAGGGCGTTCCTCCGCAAGGTGACCTCCACCGTCTCACAGCCACGGGACACCACCTGGAGTGGTCCGAACACAGACATTTTTAAGACAATAAGGAATCGGACGGGATAGTAAGATCATTGTAAAACAGTAACAACAGATTGGAGCTCATGAATTGCATGTTTCTTGAGTGAAGAGATTATAAAACAATCAAGAAAAACAACATTAGAAAGACAGAAAATTACTTATGCCACATTATGTATTGATTACAAATGCAGCTTAAATGACACCTTAATAAAGCCTCTTAAAAAACACCTAATAAGCAAGTTGACAAAAAAAATAAAATATATTTTAACAGCCTGCAGCCGGGATTGATTTTTCGACTGTAAAATTTAATTGTCAGGTTCAAAGAGGATTTCGCCTTCAAGAAATCCTGGCCTTAAAGTGGTCATTAATATTTTGGGTTACCCTTTAAAATCCATACTTGAGACAAATCTAAAGCAAATGTTATACCTGCCAATATCCCTTTCTATAGGAAGTAACATGGTTGCCAAACAGGTTTTCCAGAAGAGACAGGCTGTGTGACTTGCACATAATAATCTTAAAACATGGAGCAGTGTACATGGCCTTGTTAACTTTAAAAAGTAGGTAGAAACATCTGTCAACGAAATAATGACCCCAGCCTTCATTATCCCCCAACAGTACACTTTGCACCTTGTGCTAAGCTATGGACACAAAACCTTTAGCTAATTAGCACTTAAAAAGGCCAGTAACCGTTAAGGTTGTTCTAGTATAAAATATTTAAACAGATTGTAGTTTGAGGAAAAGTTCTACTCAAAGTATATTCATCTGATATTATTAAACACATTTTTGTCAATGAGATATCTTGTGGCAGATGACATTAAGGTTATTTTTTATTCAGATCAATAGATTCTGCAGCCATGCTGTGGATACACATTTCAATTTAATATTACAGGTTATGTTCCCACCATATCCAATAGTGGTTAGCCACATCTACAGTTAACAAAAGCGAGCAAAATACAAGTAGCTTAATTACTGTGCTGATTGAAGTATAGCCTATAAATCATACATATATTTTGTATCGTTTAAAAAAAAACAACAAAAAAAAACAAAAAAAAAAGGGACAATCACAGATTTTGTGTCCCCAAAAACATGAAATTCTCCCATATTTGGTACTTGTTTTGTTTGAAAACAACTGTGCAGAAACTGTCTGAAAACTGTGCGGACAAGGTTGGTGGAATTTCGCTTCACGAGTTTTCAGGTGAGGGAGGGGTTGCTTGCATCCTTGTGTTGGAAACCAAAACAGCGATCTATATATATCTATATATATCTATCTCTGCACCGGGTAGCTTGTGTCTCTAGAATGCTCATCATTTATTAATTAATTCAGAGATACATGGTTATTAATTCTTCTGGAACAGATTGATACACAGGTAAATATGTGACTCACCTCAAGCCTTCGACAGATCTCACGAACATCATCCCGGCATCCCTCTTGAGCACAGAACACGACGCACTCCCCTCGCTCGTAGAACAGCTTGATGCTGCCAGATTTGATGCTCCAGGCAATGACGTCGCGACAGTAACAGTTAAACACCACCTCTTTAGAAGCTTCTTCTATAAGCACCACAAACTCATTGGAAACGACCAGCAGGCAGATGATGTCAGTAAGCTGGCTGTAGTCCCGGGCCACCACAGCCCAGGTCACCGCCCCGGTGCTGTACAGGTGAGCGTTTCGGCGGGGCCTCGTGCGCTCCTTCTTCTTGCCTCCCAGCGCAATGAAGCTGAACTTGGCGACCGAGCAGTCCACAGGCGTGGCCGTGACAAAGTTCTTAGACAGGTCCTTGAGGTATTCCTGCCTGGTGCGCATGGCCATGGCACGGAACTTGTCCGACTTGTGCACGGCGTTCTCAGCGTTGATCATCTTGGTGAGGAGGAAGTCTCTGAAGGCGGGGGAGTTGGGGAACATCAGCCCTGCTGGGATGGGAGGGCCGAAGGGCGGGACGTCTTTGGATCTGCTCACTGCGACACTAAGAACAAAAGGAAAATCATTTTGTTAAAATTAACATTAAAAAAGGCCCTAGTTTCCCAGTCAAGGCGCAAGCAAAGACGCACGGCGCAAGTCGATCTAAGGTGCAACTAGAAGTAAAGGAGAGAAATCGGCCACCACAATAAACGCAGTGAGCAAGAATCATGGGACTGTTGGGGCACCTACAGCACTAGTGTCATTTGGTATCAAATACCGTATGTTACAAACCAAGGGAGAGAGTTTTCTGTACCAGATACAGGACATTCCGTACTACCCACCTGTAGCAGACATTTTCCGTGCAGGGGCTGTGGACCCGAACAATGATGAAGACGTGTTGGAAATGTGAGCGGATGTTTTTGGGGGTGAAGGGAAGAGCTCCAGGCTCCTGGAAGATGATGGTCACAATGTCGTTTCCAATGTGTCGCTTTCGCAGTAACTGGGAAAAGACAGATGAATGTGGAAATAATAATTAAACAGTGAAGGAGCTTACAGAGGTCTGTTGTCCCAGTCTGGCGTTAGTCAGTGTGTACTTCAAATGTGTCACTCTCACTCCAAAACAAACTGCACACGATCAAAGCAATTATTGTTGAAGCCATTATGATGAATAATTTATCATTAAAGTAAAAGACGACCTTTGAGGCCCGTCTATCTTTCATTACATCATAATAAAACAGCAGCACTGCAGAGCTCTGCTTGGCAGGATCATGTATACAGTAGACAAACTGTCTCAGGGCTTGAATCTCCAGTCTTAGTGAGGATCAAGGCCCTGGACCTCTAGGGGCTTGCATCTTAGCTTGGACTAGCAGCCATGATCTAATGTCCAATCCCACAAATCCTCCTAATCAACTTCTAAGGCACAAGCAATGCAGCCGAAGTCCACAGAGTTTCTTGGGAGCTCTGGGAGAAGCTTTGAGCTGCATGCAAGGGATTCCAGTTGCTAGTGTCTACAGGATATAAGCTATAACGACAAACACAAGGTACTGTTGTACGAGTACCATGCCGATACTAGTCCTGGTAGTGTACAGAACCAGTACCAGCTCTCCATCTGAAAGTGGACCACACCCAACAACATGATGTTAGAATACTCTGCAGGCGAATGTTTGTGGATTATCTTCTGTGGCAGCGTTCTGAATTAGCTGCAGCTGTCTAAGAGCTTTTTCTGAGACCTGTAAATAGCAAAGAAGTCTTCTTTGGACATAAAACCTCCACATGGCATGTAGGTTATGACACAAATAAGCATTAAACAATATTCTAACAGCATCTTTTAAGTATACATTGTACACTTTGCACTGGGACGAAGACTATGTGTGCCAGCTGTATAATTAGCTGCAGTGCCCCCCTCCTCCTGTACCACACACATGACACGATCACAGACTGTTAATTGGTGGCTGCCTGAGGAATTGTTGCTACGGCAACATCTCCAGCAATTGAAATTTCAGTTATCAGTCAAATGTAGGTGTGATTAAATGAAATATCAATGTCTGCGAAATGAGGAGTCTGTTGAGGAGCACAGAGGGGATGGAAACAACAAAAGGATTCACTGCGGGAAAGAACAGAGGAAAATTATGTCTTTGGTTAGTGGGTCAGGGTTATGAGTTCTGCTGTTCTGCAGTGACACCTTCATTTAAAGAAGAGACTCATTACTTTGAATTAATGTCCAGGTATAAATATTATTTCATAAGTGTATAAGTGTTTGTAAAACAAATAAAATAATTATGGAATTTGATATGGCCATTTAAGTAAAATTTAAAATTTCTAACATACATGACATCAATCTAAAAGGTCTGTAGAATCGCTGGATAGAATTATTTTTTATAACGCCACAACGTTTCCACTTTTGGCGAGCTATCAGGACGTCCCTTGCCGTTTCTAGCCTAGTGGGGCTTCAGCGTGTCGCACATGCACAGTCAACATGCACAGGTCAGCACTTTGGAGGTACGAGGACCGGCGCATTCCACGGAGGCGGAAAGTATACTTTGGCCTTAAGAAGTGGTACTCAAGGGAGTATTGACCATGACCATGACCACTTTAAATAGAGAGGGTAAGGAAGAGAAAATAACTGTTTGTGCCTCACCTGTTGTCTGTTGTTGGGCATGTATGGTAGCAGTGTGGAGACATGGAACATTAGCTCATAATCTCTATAGGTGGTGTAAAGAGAGTGGGTCCCTGTGGAGTCAGCTGGAAGACAAAGACCATTTACATTTACATTTACATTTACAGCATTTAGCAGACGCTTTTATCCAAAGCGACTTACAATTAGTACATTTG
>JAODLI010018655.1:0-22789 GCA_027575585.1 Percopsis omiscomaycus
CCCCCTTCGGTGGGTTCGGTGAATGCTCATATGAAACTGGTGGGGTTCAGTACATCCAACAAGGTTAAGAACCACTGATCTATGGGCATTATACTGTACATGTAAAGACAAAGTATGGAAATACCTTGCCCAAATCAGGAGGGCTTTAACACGCTATGCCTTGAAGCAGAAAATACTACCGCTGTTTGTGAAGCAGTAAAACATGAAGTGTTTGCCCTGTGAGATGACATGTGACTGATGTGTCAGTCAGGTTGTCTGCTGAGGACTTCTGAGAGAGATTAAGAACCTGAAATACTGAACCCTATACACAGCAACACCTCCCACACAGTGGGAAAGGGACTTGCATACTTGCATACAAGTAAATGTAAACACATGTATTCCTTATTGAACTGGGAAATTTCACTGATAAATTCGGAGTCATTGTGATCAGAACAGAAATGAATACGACTCTGTGTCTCCACGATCCCAACAATGAATGTGTGTTTTTCTATTTTTTAGATTAGCTTAAATCTTTGTTAGATTTTTAGGTTGATTATTATTGGATTGATTATATGGATTGATTATTCAGTTTATTAAATTATAATTTTATAATTTCACAAAAAAATGTGGAAGAAGATAATATTGAGGTGAAAATATCCACAATGGGGCCTTTTGTTAAAGCAAACACAATACAATCTCACTGTTTATTTACACACACTGGTGTTGTGTTACTGCAGTAACGCTACATCAGAGCATGTAAATAAAGTTATTTTACGTAGGAAACACTAATAAAAGATACACATACTGTATATAGTTAGTAGTAATAGGTAATTTCAGCATTCTTCATACTTGAAAGATAAGTGCAGTTTAAAACAGAGGAATATCTATGAAAGAGGCGTATTGTTAGGCTGTCTTGAGGTGATGTCATTGCAGTTTGTGTTCCACTAAAATTCCCATGATCCACCAGTCATGGAGACAGGACAGAGCAGGACAGAAGAACTCCACCTTCTAGGTCACTTGTCTATGCTTTACATTGTGTGTGCGCGCTCGCACATACACACACACACACACACACACATGCACACAACCTCTGGCAGACCAAAACAAACTGACCTCATGTGACGACTGTGAGTTGTTTTGTTTGACTGTTGGCTTTAGTTGAATTGCTGGTGTGTCCTTTTGTTATTTCAATGAAGCCTTCATTGTGACAAGCGTGTGAGCATGTGTGTCTGGGGAGCGCTGTGTGAATTAAACTGATCTGATGTCATTGCACCAGAGTCCCACCATCTATGTGCGAGCCAAGTCCCAGCTACGGTAGACATGCACATAAACATACCTGTACAAATACATTGACTACATCCTTACAAACACACCTCGTGGACAAGTACACATGTACAAACGCACACGGATTCTCTCTTATGCAATGCCAAAACACACACTTGCAAGGGGAGAAAAACTAGAGAATGAGGTTGAGAAAGTTGTGTGTGTGTATGTGGACTATATGAAGTAGTTGTGTGGGCCCATACACACACACACACACAAACACACTTGGCAGCAGGCTGAAGCATAGCAACACATCTAATCAACAAACACAAGAGGTTAGATTCTTCCACCCCTTCACGTGTGTGTGTGTGTGTGTGTTCTTGTCCCTCGATAAATACCCCCCCACCCCCAAAGAAAAAAAAGAAAAAAAACTTGTTTCCTTCTATTACAGCTATACAATATACCATACCAATATGAAATAAATTAAAGCTACTAGTCTACTGTCTACATTACACATGCAGTGCAACATAAATTATACACTTCACATGACATTTTACTCAGACATCACGTGGGCTTTCTGACTAATATAACATAAAGAACATTGAATACACCCGTGAGGCTTGTTGGTCGCTGGGTGAATGTGTGGCTAATTAACTTTCCAGGTAACTTAGCTGTAATAGCTAACATTAGATGTGGTTGATTGATTAGCACTTGTTTTCACCAAAAACCTTTGTTTGCACTCTACAGTGACATAGTCTACTTAACATATTGCATTCTAGTTTTCCACTTTTTTGTTTGAAACTAATGAAATAGAGAGACAGTACAGTGTATGACATTGATTGTAGGTACCACCACAACAGTCAAGCAACGGTACAGCAACAACACCACTTGAACAAACCACATGCTGAACTGCAGTAGGCTTATTAGTAGGCGTAATACTAGAACCGGTAATAATATTAATGGAATTTTGTTAAGTTATAATTACATTTTCTAATGATTATTTCGGAGCAAGGCATGGTTGACTGTCATAGCATAGCATTTTTATTTTTTTTAACTGTAAAACTTCAAATAAAAGCCCTGGCTTTTATTTGCTTCAATCACTAAGCTGACCCTGCCTATATTTGGGACAGGCGACAGGCCTTTTAATTAAGTAATTTTGCCCAAAACTCTTGCTCAGCAAAGATGGAAAATACAATCAAATTGATTATTTAAACCAGTATAAAGATTACTTAAATCAAAATTAGTTGGATTAATTTTAATGACATTTTCATTATTTGTGGATATCTGTGGAGACGTACGGACTAAAGGAATATAAATAATCGAGAAATGGACACATATTCAGACTTTATGACTGCTTCAAAGGTAGGGGGTTGACACATTTTTTTTTTCTGTTTACCATACTGGTAAATCTGAATTAATTATAGTTTGGTGCTCATGGTTTCCGTAAAATTAACTGAACGATTGAATTGTGGAGAATCTAACCAATCTAACTATGTGTAGCATTTACCTATTGAGAACAGTATAAATGTATATTTGTATGCGTGATCCAAGTAGCTTAAAACTAGCTCTATACATCCGAAGAACTTCTATAAAAACCAGACCAGGCATCTAATTGAGACAGGCATTTATTTGAGGTTTTACAGTATATATTTTTTATATCAAAATATTTGGGGGAACATTTTGAGCATATTTGAATAATGGGGGGATGTGTCCCCCCAAATATTATAATAATGGCCTTGTGCTAAAGCCATTCAGATTTAGAACATGCAATCTCCACCTCAACCAGGTGGATAGTTCAGTTGGTGCCAACAGCAATGAAGTGCCTGTGTTCAGAAAATCCCCTCATGGGTCTTCTGATTGGCTGAAGTGGGTCCAATCATCTACTGGGTCTTGTGTTTGAATATCGCTGTCAAACGTTTGTTGTTCTGATTAGTTGAAGGTGGTCCGGTCGCCTTCTATTGATTTGATTGACACTTGGCAGTGTGAACAAGGCCTTATTGGCCACGCCTGAGAAAAGTACCGTCTACACACACACAGTTGCTGTTTAACAATATCTAGCTGATTTAGTATAGCAGAATGCCTGATATATTATACTTACTTAGTATACTAGTATATTTTTTACACCTTGATTCTCAATATGAATGCTGTTTTCAGAATGTTGTTCTGGCTTGATAAAATATTGTCAAAAAATAAGAAGAGAAGAATGTGGATGCCCACAACATGTTGTATTTGCCACAGTTTAGTCATTAGAACTACACAGTGGAAAACTCTCTTTAAATTGAATGTCAAATGTCCCTCACTTGGCCACATACCTGTGTGTGCATGTGCACCCAGAATCGTGTGCTTCACAACCACACTCAGAATGTGACGTCTGCCCTGAAGGAGCCAATAAGAGTTCGCAAAGCATGTACACGCACACACATGCACACACATACACACACGCACACACCACACCACACCACACCGTGAGGCTAAGCAATGTGACAATGTATTCTGGGAGGTGAGAGAAGTAGGAAGGAGCGTTAGGAACGGTGGTCACAGAGGGACAAACCACACCCAAACGAAGTCACGTGGATGACACAATTCCATCTACAATGAACTTCTTTTATTAAATAGAACTTATTTAGGAGGAGATGAGAATGATGATAGCCTGTAGTAGTACTATTAGTTGTAGCCAGTAATAGTTGTAGGCTGTGGCATTTGTGGATGGATGCTAGAAGTTGTAGCGCTTGTAAAAACAAGTATGCCATTTAAGATTTGCGGTGCCTGACAGCTCCAACCTGCCCTGAAAGTGGCTCTGCCCTGCTGGCATTTGCCAGAGCCGTGCAATGGCCGGTCCAGGCTTGTTCCAACGGCCCCGAAATAACCTTCACACGCCTCTGAAATGTAGCTGTCATGCTTGGAGGACCCCTGTCAAGTCTTCTGCTTTGTAATTAATTCCTCTAGCCCTATAGCTAAAGCTAGTACCTTGCTGGGTTTCCTAGGTTAGGCTTAGGGTTAGGGTTGATCGATCGGTTTCTGTGGGCGTGGTTTAGTGATGTCTGTGTGTACCATCTCGAACCTTCGCGGTTCCATCATCCCTGCCAGGTCCCTGTTCGGACGCCAATGTAACAGAGTTCAAGCTCACACACAGGGTCTTTGTTTCTGGCAGGCTACGTCTGAACCCTTTATTCCCACTACACTAAGCTCAACCATAGCGAAGAGCAGAACGGCTTCAGTGTCTCGGGAAGGTTGGAGACGGTGCTTCCAACGTTCATGGTCTCCTCCCACACTGCTCTCATGTCCTGCTTACAAGGGGAGACAGGTGATTTCTAATTCCCCACACCTGCTCCCAGTCCCGGGAGGCCGGTGAACCACATCTCCCGACACACTCTCCCACTCACAGACATCGCTAAACCACGGCCACACTCAATATAGTTCAATAAAAAATAAATAATTGATATTAATTGTAGCATTTTAAACTATTGTATTAGATAATCGTATAATTTCTAATCTGTTGTCTCTGCTCAACACATGCTAAGCCTCAAGCACCTTGTGAACATATAGCAGATCTTTTAGCCAATGATAAACTCTTTTCTGTGGTTCTTCAAATAGTAGTGGAAAAACATCTGGTACAGTTTTGTTGCTTGTGAGCCCAGAAACAAAATAATGTTCAATCACAGCACACTGTAGCAAGTATTGAATCCTGACAACACGTAATGGTTCTTCATTCGCCTATTGGCTAAGGTTTTTCTTTTTTTAAACATAAAGACCTAAAAGACTAAAAAGACCAAAAAACATAAATCTGCCTCATTACTTCTTGCCAAATCAAATATAAACCGATAGGGGTCAGCTCATGTTCTCCAGTAACGGTTCTATAGAGGTACCATTAAGGATTCATTATTGTCAGAGTATGTATGTACTTATTTGTGGTCAATTCTGTTAAAGTGCTCCACACACTGTTGCTTTGCTCTATACATAGAACATGACATGGCAGTGTTGAGCCTTCACACCATAGAAATAGATTTACCAAGGCAGCTTCAAACAGCTGAAATGAAAACCTTGTCAATACAGTTTTGTCAATATCATTCTTTTTACTTTACATAATCAGATGCATTTAAACAATGACTATACTAGAAAAAAAACATGCTTAGAAACAGTAAAACAGTAAAAGGCCCATGTCCTTCTCATTATATACTCAAGTGTGCATTAGGATCAACCCTGGCCTTGGAAATCGATCACATCACCCAATGTTATTTCCAATAACTACATTATTGTTCACCAGCTCACCAATTACATCCCCCCTCAAAGTGCAAGCCCCTCCCACTTTGCACACCTTGCAGACTACAGCTCCCAATAATCCTATTACAGTCTCTCAATCTCTGGCTTTGCAACTACTCCACCTTAAATATCAAACCTATTGGCAACAGTCCATATATTAGGCTTTCAAAGCTGACATGCGTGTTGTGAACTAAAGTGCAGATAAAGATATCTTGCACACGCACGAGAACTTGGGCACACACACATCCATCATGTGGGCACATCCATCAAGATAGTTATATTTCCACCGTGGAAATAGTTGTGGTTAGCAGTTTGTAGCTGTGAATATTAACATTTACATTCTAGGCTACATGATACTATCATTACTTAATTAGCACTATACAAGCTAATGTTACCACACAAAATGTGTCTTACTCACTTCACTCTGATGGTGTCAAAGATAGCTTTTTCTTGTCAAAGGTGAGAAGTTAATTCCCATATATAAAGTAGGAAATAAAGATAAATAATGGTTCCCAGTGAGAAATAGGGCCAGTAGAACCCACAGCATCATGTTTCATATATGCTCTTTGCATTACAGTGGGTTAACCTTTACAACTCAATTCTCAATTCTTAAACATATTTGGATAAAGGCACTGCGGAAGCATGTTTTATCAAGTTGTTTTTATCAATATGAGAAAAAGCTTTAATTTCAGATGAAGAAATTGTTTTAGACCAATGAATGTTCAACAACAACAAAAAAAGATTTGATAAAATGAATAGCTAATATCCTTTGGATGTTTTAACCATGAGATTCAACCTTTTTGCAGGCTCACAGTATACAGTTTAAGAACCACCGTTTCCAGGGGACACTGCTTTGTAGACCTTTTTTTAATATCTATAACTACTGTGGATATAATTACTATTTTTGAAATAATAGAGATCAATAACATCTGCAAATTACAACCTGGTAAGATGAAATGGCTTTACACTGTACCGGGCATACTTACCATGCACACACACTCTTGGCACTTTGTGCATTTGATAGTGTGGCTAAATATATAAGTAACTAATAGCAGGACAGGGGGGGAATTCCTTCTACACCCCCACTCCATTCCGTGTCAGTCAAGGCAGCTGTGTCATCAGAAACACAATGTTTCTAGGGACAGTTGTTTTCGAAATTGTAATCTATATTTCTGACCTCACATTTATTCATATTCAATTACAGTGCTCTAGATAAAAAATAATAACAAGATAATAAAAACCAGCCAACCCACAGTCAAAAGCATGTTGTTCAAAATGTGTTTCAGTGGAGTCATGTCAACTAAACCCAGAACTCTGTGAAAACTCTGTTTGAACTGTGTAAAATCCTACCTTGACCTCTTCTCCCATATTTTAGTGAATACCTGCTTTGTTGACCCTTGACTGCATTAGAAAACTTTATTGGCCTTAGCGCCTGGACTTTAATTGATATTTGATGGATGTCGAGAGCGTAGTTTGCCCTCATAATAGAGCGCAGCCCCGCTGACAAGCACACAGCACCCTTCAGATCTCTAGCTAACACGTACCATTCACATACCACAGCTCCGCGGCAAAGCTAAGACAACAGTCATGATTCAGACACTAAACCACCGACCGATTTAAAGCAAGGGCTAAGAAATATTTCTCTTTCTTTTCAACTGCCTTTGTCTCTCCCACTCTCTCTCCTTCGCTCTATGTCTCTCATATCTCGCATAATGTTCCCTCCCAGCCCACTGACCTGCAGAGGCCCGCCGGCGGGCATGGTGGATCTCAGCGATGTCAGGTCGATGTCTCGTCCCTGATCCCCTCGCTCCGTCTTCCCCAGTCCCTGCATAATAAGGCCGTCCGTAGGTAAGCACACGAGCGCTTCTTGCAAACAGAGAGCGGGCCCCCGCAGTGGCTAATGCTAGGATGGCAGTGGTCTTTATGAAAGGAAATGACTCCAGGCACCAGGCACCAGGCAACCAGCACCCGGCTAGGCAGGACAGTGGACAGACAAATGACTTATTCACTCTTTTTTTTTTTTTTTTTGCCCTGATGCAGTATTAAAACCACCAGCACTAACTGTCCTTCTTTATAACCCCCCCCCCCCTTCTCTCTCTCTCTGCTGAATTTTTATGTACTACTACTACTTATTATTATTATTCTTATTATTGTTCCTGTTAGCGCTGTAACAATATCCCAGGACATGGCTTTATTTTCGTAGCCTTGGTACGTGATTTTCTACTTTCTTGTTTCTCTCTGCACAAGCATGTGGTCCATGAGGTGTGTGCATGCCTGTGCAACAAGAAATGAGGGAGTCAAACCAGCTTTACTCTCATCAAAACAAGAACATACAGCCATATGAAGCCTGTGCAGACCTCTGTAGTGTGAATTCATCGTGAACCTTTACTGAGCATGCAGCTATCCATAATCTCTCCACTAGTCTTTCTCTCCAGCAGTGAGCTTTAGGTTTTCCAGATTCCAGATCTCATTGGTATATAACATTCAAAGGTACCCTGTATTTCATAGGGTGTCTTGCTCGTGTATTTCTATTGATTCTCTCGTGGGCTGTAGAGTGTGTCTCCAGACAAGGTGTGAATGTCACAAATAAAATGGTGATTTTTAACATAATAATTCAGGATGAATGACGGATGGCAGCTTTTAAAAATAAAAATCTTGTAGTATTCAGAACACCGCACTGTACTAAAACGAGGGTTGGCTTGGAAACCACCTGGCTGGTTCAGACTTACTATACCAGACCATGTTTGAGTAGTATTATAGGACTTTAACCATCTGTACTAACATAGCATAACGGAGCCCTATCCATTGCTGTATGTGAGTAATGGACCAGTGCAAACCACTGGCAGGTAATGAAAAGCAAGTTGTGTCATTTAGGGTTTATTTGCTCCTCTAAAACATGCTGCTGTATTTCTGTAAAGTCAACTGTGGAGATTGGAGAGAAGTTCTTGTTAAAGCACTAAGACGGTCAAGGGTCCTCACTGTTAACCATGACTGAATTAGCTGACACGGGCCATGTGTGGTTCTGAAAGTCCTCTTAATTAAAGCCCTGTACGGTAGCAGGATTGTAGTATATAAATATAGTTCATGTTAAGCCTTAAGCGAAGGGACGTGTTCAAACGTTCTGTAGTTCCATGCATCTTTCATAAAGGCTGAGAGAGAAAAAATCAATACAAGTAAGCCCTTGCCTGTACACACACGCAAACACACACGTACATATGTGGATGCGTACGCGCACGTGCACGCGCACACACACACACATATATACCAGACATGACAGTGCCAAAACTGATCAAAAACGAGGACTTCATCATCCTCAAATGCTTACAACCATCACAATGGGTGGAAATTCATTAGGCTAAGTGCAACGCCTTGCATTGTGTGCTGTTCTATTTTATGAACACACACCAAACCCTGACACAACAACATCGTCTTTGGAGAGTCATTACCCAGGTTGCATTACAGAAAACGCATATTTCAAGAACATGTGTGTACCTGTACAGCCAGTGGCCTTGCCTAAGTGCCTTTGAGCATGTCTCAGACTACAGATACGTTTTTGTGGTTGTGTAGCCACAAGCAAAGCAGTTTGCGTAGCTGCTTAAGTGCAGCAAACATGGATTGCTCGAGTTAATCTCCAAAATATAGGTTACCTGTCAAAAAAACAGATCACGCTAGGATTCCAATTCTTTTCCATTTGTCCAAGAAGCCAAGAGTTAGAAGATCAGATCTGGTCTCTGTGTTCTGCTACCTTAAACTACCTAAAGCTAAAAGGGAATGTTCTTTATTTAAATCTTTAAACCCTCCTCTGGCTTATAGAGATTTCCAGAGACATCTTTTGACAGGGAACGGGCTAAACATGTAATCCTCCTATGGAAACAGTATTCCTTTGTATGTTCATTGTCTGAGCAATTAAAAAAAGAAAAAGACTTGCAACATATACAGTACATGCTGGAGTCTTCAAGGGAGCCCTGTGGCTTATGTGGAGGTATTTGGTCTGAACTCAGATGTAACAGTTTTAGTTGACTGTAAACACATTCTTGAGAGGCTGTTACATAACACAAAGAAAACCTGCAACACAACAAGCCTTAATCCACACAAGAGTAGACTTTAGGTGCATCCAGGAGCTATTAATGGCTACTTCTCATTTCAGAATATGAAAGTACAGTCTTGTGCTTCAATACTCATTAAACTAAAAATACTAAACACATTTTTTTTTTTTTACTGAAACACATATACTAAAAACATTTGATTGTTCATACAGTGTATATACAGTGTATGTATGAACTGTGTATACATATATACAGCCATGAAAAAAATTAAGAGACCACTGCACATTTTATTAAAATATATATTGAATTGAATGTATATATATATATATATGTGTATGTATGTATGTATGTATATATTCAATTCAATATATATATTTATGTATATATATATGTGTGTTATATTAAAAAACATATATCAAATTCAACTAAAATAATTAAGCAAAAATAATTAACAAATAGGCTAACACCTTTACAAATTTTGTTGAATGGTCTCTAAAACCATTTGAGGGTAGAAAGAGAATTGTGTGTCGATTTACAAGTATTAAGACTATTAAGTGAGATGAGGGCACCAGGTTTTATATAATAATGGGGGTAAAGGCAATATATAAAGTTTAATATTCACAGTTCGTTATCAGCTCTGTAGTGACTGTTATCGACTACACAAACTGACCCTATAAGTGACTTGTTTTTGGTTCAAGATTAAGTGGAGAGTGAGTGTGTTGAAGTTATGTCTTGCAAATAGACATGATGCAGTGATCAATCTCTCTTTGAGAAAAACTGAGCTTTAGAGTACCAGGTACCAGGCACAGACACACACACGTTGACACACACAGACACTGCCAGTCTCCCACTCTCACAATGATGATAAAGATCCTTTATCTTGTGAATGCTCTTGTCATAGTCATGTGGTCACTGAGACACACCGATATGCACACACACAGGAACTACTGTATGTACTTTGTATGGAGGCCTGGAGTAGTTACAAGAGGAAAACCAAAAGCATATGCAGCAATATATGCTACAAACACGCACAGTATTGCATGATTACAGAACCCATTATGTATTAAAAGGTAAACAAATACATGCTATCAGACATGTTTTTGTTGCTATGATGTCAGTCCATCTCAGGTTGGGAAATCGGCGCTCTGATACCAAAGATTCCTATCTAAAGTCAGAGGTCATTTTTGCAAGACGTTCTCTTGTGTGTCTGTCTGTATGTCCTATACATGTTTACATATTTTGGGTTTTCAAATGCAAATGTGTAGCTAAAGAGAGAAATTCCATATTGCAGCTACGGCATAAAACTTGGGGGTTTGTATATTTAGTTGGGGTTGTGTAAAGTTGTTAATATCTATTTAGATAGACCTTTTTACATATACATTTAAATATAAATATTATTCTATAAGTGCAAGCGCACACTGAATGAAACACTAAAACACGAGAAAACAGGTAAACTGGTGTTACACGAGACATAGCTCGGTTTTTTAACAGACTGGCTCTCAACATACATTGAAACGAAACAATAACCGACAAAGAGATGAAAACAAACCCCAACATATTTACCCCCCCAGTCATACCCAGGTGCACTGAAAGAGTTTATTTATGTGATTATGTGATGGGAGTCCGGTGTGTGGCTTGGGTGCGTTGGGGATGTGCACGGCTGTAGGCCGGTGGTTAGTACACCGGCGAGGTAGAACAGGGAGAGGGAGTGCCTTCCCTGGATGTGACTAGATGTACAATAGACCCTTTTCCCAGTGACCCGGAAGTGCTACCGATGAGGGGTGAACTTTCTTCCTGTGTAACCTGTAAACAGTTAAAATGTAAAACTCACACAACTCTTACCTCTGAGTTTATTTGGCTGATTTATTTGGTCGGTTTGAAGTTAGTTGAAGTTCTAAAGCAGAAACTGCATATACTAAAAGAGAGTGAACAAGCAGTGTGTGCACCCACCCACACCTGACTAAGGCTAATCAGCCACCTTAACTCAAATCACCTGAGTGGACATGGACTTTAGACAGGACAGGAAGAAAGTGGACCCCTCATCGGTAGCACTTCCGATGAGGGTCACTGTGGAAAAAGGTCTATTGGAGAGTATCTGAAAGCCAGCATTGTGTATTTGTTACATATCGCTCTCCCTGAGGGCACTGAGCCACTGACACACGCACAGACCTCTTTGTATACACAGCAACACACATACAAATACAAATGAGCTTATTAACAAAATGCTTGCTTTAGCATATATGCACGCTGTGCACACACACACACACACACACACACACACATACATAAACTTGTATAGACAGGTCATGCAGTATATGCCCCCAGCAAAGGCAAGATGCTTGGCTCACATTCACCAAGCCTAAACATACATCCTGCTAATACAGCAATATAAACTTAAATTCCCGGCCTACTCAGAGCTATTTGTTTTTCTATTATTTATTGGTGTTTACATTTATTGAACTACAGTCTAAGCAGTTATAAAGGATTTTTTTTAAGACCATATGATATCTGTAACATTTTATTTCAAGAGGAATGACAATCGCCTTGTAGGTAATAGAATTATATTATGCCACTTTTGGAACACCTTACTATTTCATTTATAAAAACCACACAGAATTGCACAATCACCTGTTGACCTATAGAGGCACCATAGAGTATTTTATTAATAAAAATAAGCTATTCCTGACCTCAATTAAGACTCTCGCACACTGTTCTATTTTTGTTTTATTTTTCATTGATTTGTAAATTTACTGCTCAGTGCCTATTGTACAACTGGCTGTCCTATAGAAGATCTCTTGTTTTTTTTATCTATATCATGTTGTACGTTTCTTCATGTTTTATGAATGACATTCAGGTTAGGGGGCATCGATATTGCACATTTGAAACCCTATAATTAGGTGCTATAGGACTCAAACTACTTTAAACCTTCTTGAGAAATATCCTTATAAATAGGTCTAATTACAGCTCAGAGTTAGAATTAAATGAGAGTCGAGAGTTAAACTACCATGTCATATTTAACGTACTCCTACATACCCTGGGGAGGCTGATACCTCATTTACTTTAATTGCTTCAAATATGGACTGTTACTAGCGAGACTGAGTACATGTGCAGATGGGTTTTTATTGTGCGTGAGTAGAATAATGTGTATAAAACAAGCCTGCCCTGACGGCATGGAATATAGAAAGAGAGAAAATGAATGAATACAGGTGGGCTAAGGAAATAATACCCTTGTTAAGAAATGTCAGTATACAGCGTATTAAAAACAAGGATATCCTTTCTATCAAATCCAGTTGCCTGTGAGTTCCTTGTGTTGAACAGTGGTTGCGTGGTAGGGCTCTTTACTGACATACACTGGTAGGAAAAGGAACTGCACACGTATTTGGACCTGATCTGATATGCCCAGTGTCAAAAATAATAAAGTCAGCTAACCTTTAAAATAACCTTTTGAAGTTTCTGTGCCTCTCATTCGAAAAGACATGCATCATTGCCTCATATCATGACACAGGGTCATAGTTCCAAGCAGTGGATTTTTACACTCACTAAAGATTTTTTTACCCTGATTTTATTGTTGGTTTATTTACTTTATTTCAAATTCTCCATTTTCTCAGTCAAACAGACGTGCACACAGGGTATACAGGGTGTTGGGGAAGGGAAGTGACCCGTATGGCAACATGATGCCTTTGGTAATATTTTAGCTTTCTCCTTTGACAAAAATACAGTAAATATTGTTGTAGAGAGGGGAAAATGTGACTGCTTATCTGCTAAATAGGAAAAGCAAAAAGCGAGGACATTGTGCATCAGACAGTATCTTCAAGCTAAACCCAGACCGTAGTGGATAACTGGGTAACCCAGTTGTCTTACAATTAAATTAAGCTGCTGATTTGTGGCTGGTATTGGTGTCGACATGACTCAAACCCCGCATCCTATTGGACAGTAACTGAGTAGAATCCTAGAGGCATGACCAACATATATGGCATTCAAGGAATTCAGTTTCATGTTTCTCAAAAGGAAACAGGTTTCCGGAGATATTAAACATGTATTTTCAAGAAGGAAGGAAAGAAATATAATTCACATAGTCCAGAATGATACTAATATGTACCATTTTCCTTTCCAATGTGATGAAACTGTAATTTTTATGCTACCACTTTCATTCTCCAACAACTAAATGAGGAAAATTAAATATTAATCACTTAAAGTTGAAATAGTTTTAATTATTATTAATCCATTTTAGTGCTCTTCACATACTCATGCAGCTAGGGCAATTATTCTGGGGTTTAGGTGTTTCCTTAACAGTGACAAGTTCACTGGTGATGACATTAATGGAGTGTTTCCAAAATGAGTTGAGCAACACATGGACTTTTACTCCTTTATGGTACAGCCCTAGTTATCAATGCTTTATATAGCTGGCCCCATCCTGAAAACTGCTGCCCCATGGGGTGTGGTTCTGCATTCACTGTAGTAACCCTCAAATGTTTGTGACAGCAAGCTGTGTTCTGAGAGAGAGAGAGAGAACTGGTGTTGAGGCAAACAGCTCTTCATGCATGTACACGCTCTGTTTGATTGACATCTCTTGACTCTCCTGTGTCAGTTGTGCCTGTTGGGCGGGACAACTTACATCTTTATGATTGGTTTATGTGAGGTTGACATCAGCCACTTTGCAGCAAAGGACCACCTACCTTCATCTTGAGAAGGGATTTAGACAGACAAATATCTCCTAACACATCTGGGCTTTACAGATCCTTTAAGAGATCTCCATGTCAGTTTGTGTTTGCAACACTCGCACATAAAGTCCGTCCAGTTATGCCAAATGTGAATTGTGTAATAGATCCTGGGCTAGTCTGACTAGCATAATCTGGAAGGAATTCCAGATTATGCTGCTTCCACTGGAAGAAGACTACTGTTATCTACAGCAGTATATTTTTTGTTAAAATGCAGTCATAATTAAATCATAAAATGGTCATTTGTATGTCTTAAATCAATATTATTCCGCTAATTTGATTATATAAAATTATTATTATATTTGGATGCTAGAGACATATAGAATAGTTCATAGATGCCCAGACTCTAGTCCAAGCACATGACGTGCTTAGATACAGTATATTTAAATACAGTCTGAGAAGAGTATGGCTGTAAGACCTCCCCAGCATGTGGAGCTTGTAGTGATAAAAGCATTGGTGACGAGCACCGCGCGTCAGAGAGAGAACAGCCAGATAGCGAGTGGGGGCCGCAGACACACTCAGACTATCGCTTCATCAGAATCCGAGTTTAAACTATTGGACGGTAACTGTTGCTGAAGCAAGTAGCTCACAGCAGAGAACACAACGACATCTGGATGTGTTATGAACCGTATGAGCAGTTGTTTACATTGCTACGTTGGACTAAAATAGCTTAGGACAGAAGAGTTCACTACTATTTTCGCAGAATAACTGGGGTGTCATTGCCTGCTGCTTCGCTTGTTCGCCTTGTCGAGTCATCGATTGCCGAGAGAGGAGTCGCTGTCTGCTGGCTTTAAACGGCGAATAAAACCAGACCGGACCCCGTTTTGTTGCAACAGAGGACCACACGCTACCAAAGTGGACGCACGAGAAGGGAAATAGACCTTGTACGAACGTATATTGTAGTCGATTCGGAAGAGGAAATTGCTTCGATGAGTGCGACTGTTTTCGTTGTTGCAGAGCAGAGCACGGAGGCAGAGAGAGGAGTGCTGGGGTAACCACGACACTAGCGAGCGAACTTGGCCTTTTTGCCCGGTGGGAGGTATCTGTCGCTGGGTTTTGGCGTGCTGCGCACACTGCTCCACTTTACTGTGCTATGAGCGTTTACATTGTAAATGGGTTTCACGCTTTTATCGGGGTTTTTACAGCCAACTGTTGATTGAATGTGACGCACTAACCTACCTTTTCTGTTATACTTCTGGAGCGGACTCCCCACTGCAACGGGGTTCAAGGCTTTTTAATCAACTTTCAACTATTCAGTTTCCCACGGCACAAATACAGCCCATGTAAGAGGTAACGTTAACGGTGCATTTTGTATTTCGGTGTGAATCGTGACAGGGAGGTTTGCTTCGCTCTGGTGGAAAGTTACCTTACCCTGCAGCCCAGCAGCTGCATTGCCTTGTGTCATGAGTTCCTCCACTGCCAAGTGATTACTGTGTAGCCTATCAGCTGAAGTTCACGCAGTATTCTTGTATGCGTTCGTTTTAGCATAGGCTACTTTTTAGTATAGTTGAATTGGTTCCGTCCAAATAGATAATTCATTTAAGAAAAAATTGTAATAGGCCTATAGGCTATATTGTGATACTTGTATATATTTGTTAAAGACACGTTTCCTACCCTTTTGAAATTATAACATGCGATGCACTTTGTCCATTTTATTTATTGTAGGCCTATATCAATCGAGATGAATGATCGGGGTGAGCCGCGAGTTCTTTACTTTTAAGATCCGAGCACGCGGGTTCTACAACGCGGGGTTTAGAGCCTAGACAGAGCTGCTAATGTTAAGGTCACTTTACTATAAAACAAATGCGACGGGGAATATTATACATCCTTCCGAATAACTTGATTGATGTGCGGAAAAACTGAATCAAACAAATGATGGCAGCACAATGCAATATATAGCAGGGAGGGACACTTGTGGAAGCATAGAGAGAGAAATTGATGTGAAAATGTGATTTTAAAGAAAGGAATCGACACCAATAATATCGTTTAATTGAATATTTGCCAAGCACCTGCTCATTGGTCTATTTTTCGTTCAATATATCTTGTCAGTTTCAAGACCACTTTCAACAGCTGTAAGATTGATGAATCCAGATAGCATTCAACACATATCAATGTTGATAAACGGTTCTGTTCCCTCCATAGAACACCAGTCTCACGCTTCCTCTTCGGGGGACAGATCTCACTAAAGCACTCAGTGTCGATTGCTAAAGCCAAAAGATGTGACGCATCAAACGACACCACATATTTTCATGTGCCAGTATTGATACTTGATTGAACATTGTGAAAGTTTGAGTCATTTATTACTGCCATTTATATCAGTTGCGTCAGTGAATGCAAATATGGAAAGCAAATTCACTTATTCAAAACAATCTTGCGTCGTGATCCCTAGACCTTCATTTATTGGATGTGGAAGTGTTTTGAACTATCTTTACCTCTCCCCTTTTGTCCCCCCCCCACCCCCCAATTGAAGTTCCTCATGCCAACCTACTGAACTGCCCCGAGTAGCCTGACCTTGAGGTCAGTCAAGCTGTGGTGACATTGGGCTATATTTGGAGCGCAGGGTAATTAGGCACACATTCGGTCTTCTGCATCAGCAGGCTGCCCTAACTGCACTGTAGGAGGTTTTAGAGGGACAGATGGGATATGAGGTTTCTATTTCTCTGTCAAAATCCAATGTGAGAGATTTGCTCAGGCGTGGCTGATATCAACCGCACATAAACCAATCATAAAAAAATAAAATGTCAGTTGTCCCGCCCAACAGGCACAGCATTAACTGACACGGGAGAGTCAGAGATGTCTATCAGGCAGAGCGTGTAAATGCATGAGGAAGTTTTTGCATCAACTTAAATCTACTATAGATCTACTATATACAGTACATAGATATACTATATACAGTACATAAATATACTATAGTTGATGGATAAAACTGCATGATACAAGTATTTTCAAAAAAAGTAATCAAACTTTGAACTTACATTTAGAAACAAAACTTACTTTAATGTACCTTTTCTGCTCTTTTCTTTCTAGTGACTAAGACCAGGATCAAGACTGAGCCAGGCCGGGCCAGGCTTGGCCTCTGTGGCCTTCTCTCAGGGCCCCACCTGGGCATGCCGAGGCCCTCTTCAGTGAATCTGTAGCCTTTTCACAAGGACACTGCCAGGCCTCCACCCCCTCAACTGTAGTGCTTTGGATTCCATTCATATATAGTCTTACCAGGCCTGGGGCGTTTTGCGTTGCTCTCCGGTTCTTCCATGTCGTCGTGGTTTGTCTCTGGATGTTGGCAGCAGGATGGATGCTAGTGTTGATTTGACCGTTGTCGTGTCTCAGCGCTTGCCGCCGCCTTCTACTCGCTGCTACCTCACCTCCTCTTCGCTGTTCTTCAAAAGACTGTACCCCCCTGTTTTCTGGGACCCTTCGGCCCCCCGAGCACAGCAGAGAAGGGCCCTGGAAAAACTGTAACTTGTGTTGTGGAAACAACATAACTTGTAAAGAGCATTGATAATTCCTGACTTAGAGACGCCAGACTGGTTGGGTTGGTGTCCTCTATCCATTCACCTACCTATAAAATTGGATCGGAAGTAACAAGAATTATTCTTTACAAAAGGAAGCTTGCTGGTTGAGGTTTACAGGCATACAGATTGTTTACACATCGGTCAGTCTGATAACATCAGAAAATATTTATATATATATTTTTAACTCACCTTTTTTTTTCTTCATTCTGAGCCTCACTGAAGAATGTCGGAGAGCAATAGCAACAGCAAAGTTGCGAAATTCCTCACTCCAGATCCCCCTGCACCCTCCCCCCAGACTCCCCATAAGAATGTGAACGGTTCTGCCAGTTCGGACTTGCACGTGGCGGAGAAGCTCGACGGCCAGCCGGAGGTCCGACGCCGGCGACACACAATGGATCGGGACTCCAAAACGGCAGAGCATCGGTTCTTCCGGCGCAGTGTCATCTGTGATTCCAACGCCACGGCTTTGGACCTGCCCAGCAAGGCAGCCGTTATACTCTCCTCACCCATAGACTTCCAAGGGCAGGCCAACCTCTTCTTTCACCAGCCCTCGGGGCTCAGACCAGGGGCGGAAGGCACTCGGGACGGGGGGCTCCCTGTTGGTTTCGGTTTGAAACGTAGTACGCTGGAACCTTGTCCTGGCGGAGTCGTTTCGGAGGGGCACATAGAAAATGTTGGTGTAGGTTTAGGTGTGTGCAGTGTCACAAATGCTGATGGGACGGTGAGCAGCGTTGCCGTTAGTGTAGATGGGACGGTGAAAGAGCCCAGCCCGACATTATTGGATGTTACAGACAAACAGCCCCATGCAATATTGCCCACTGGTGGCCCGGAGGACAAATTGCAGTTGGCAAAAGGCGGGAAATTAATAGAAACCGCAGATGAGAGTGGCAGCAGTACTACTACAGAAGAGAGAGAGAGGGAGTTGGAGGAGGAAAAGGAGCTAGCAAAAGCACGGGCGGAGCAGAGAGAGGCGGAAAAGCGAGTTCAGGATGATATAGAAGAGGTGGAGACGAAAGCAGTAGGGACATCACCAGATGGACGCTTCCTGAAGTTCGACATTGAGATTGGCCGAGGCTCCTTCAAGACGGTGTACAAGGGACTGGACACAGAGACTACAGTGGAGGTGGCCTGGTGTGAGCTCCAGGTAGGTCGAAGTTCCTAAAATGAACGTACCAATTCATTATCGGGGTGTAACTGGGTGTAACTCTTTTTGTAATACTCGCATGAGATGATGGGTTCCTGGGTGACTGTCGATTAGTTTTTTTTTCACATTTTAATTGTAGGTTGCTGTAGGTTATGCTCAATGTTGAAACCCATTTACTCTTCTTTCTGTTCCAACTGTAAGAGTTATTTTTCGTAATTCTTTGTACAGTCAATTTTTTAATAGAGCCTATGATCATTGTGGTTAGACTTCCTGGTTTTTGGTCTGGTAATGGCTGAATCTTTGTGTGTGAACGGATGCTGAGGTGCGTCAGATACCACAAGTTAAGTAGTGGAGGCCTTTGATCCAGCCCTAATGGGAGAGTGACACAGAAAGGGGTCTGCACAGTTTGCTTAGCATGTCTGCTTAGCAGAGATACTGTCTGCTTAACAGAGATGTGTAACTTTGTGATTCCTTGTCCAAATTATTTTTCTGGATAACGTGCAGAATTAAAATGTAAATGAGTGCCTTTGAGCTAAAACACCGGCTTTATTCCCCAACACCAACACCAGTTTGGCTAGTCAGTATCCAACAGTAGGCTAAAGTTTGGTGGTTGTGTTGTACATTTACAGCTCTCGGCTGTAAATGTGGTACAGTACAAAAAAATGGGTTATAAATGCTCCACAACCTTAACTGAATAAATCTGTCGGTCATAGTCATACAGTGAATTAGTGTTTGGTGAAACATGAGGCGAGATGGCACACTTCTCACCACAGGATGCTGTTGCTACACTCTGGTTAACGGGTGCAACTTCTGCAGCTATACAGAAAACGGCTCACCAAAACCTTTTGCTGGTCGCCTTGTTAAAGCGAGAGAGGTTCAGATCTAGAGAAGCAGAGGTCTATTCCAGTGCTAGGTGTAGGTTTAGGGCAGTCATACAGAGATTCAGCATACTGGCTGAGGTTTTTGGGGGAAAACAGTTCCATAGACTCACGTGGAACTGCATGATATTGAAACGCGGGTTATTGGGTCAAACTAAGTGCAAGGAAAATTATTCGCAATGACTTTTCTATTTTGAATTTTGAATGCAGCTCCCCTCTGTAAATGTCACTGCTTGGAGTCTAGCCATTACCCTTTTTCAAGGCTAGGTATCCTACTTACCAGGCTACCTGTTCTGTGCTGAAGACACCAGGCTAGCCTTATGTTGATTTATATTAGAAACCATGCAAACTATTAAACATCTATTGAAAAGCAGGCTGTCCCTGCTGGATCATGTAGTACAGTACATCCTGTGTTTTGCCCTGCATATAGGAACCCATGCAAAATCTAATTGAGGCAATACTGGTTTTCTTCTGACAACAACAACTGGACTTTGGGTGTTTTTCAGTTTGAATGTTGTTTTTGTATATTGTATCTATGTGAGAGCGTTGCTGTTTTTCTGTCCACCACATCACGAGATGCTGCTCAAGTCCTCTCCCAGGAGCTAAAATCAGCTTCATTTGATGACCCATTACCAGGAAATGTTTGCTTGTTTATCAAGAAAGAAACTTCTAGTGTTTCTCTAAGTGCCCACACACTATGTTCACAGTCTGTTATTTTGGAGGTTGTTCTGGAGGTCTTTATCAGGTCAAAGTGGGGCCTTCACAAATAGTCTCGGAGAGAGACTGTGTGTGTGCGTGCGTGCGTGTGCCCGTGTGCAGCGCATGTTTTACGGCTGCTCAGCCATGTCTATCAACTTACACCATGTTTTCCTTCAGGTTTCAGGTAACAATTGTGGTTTGGTCATTTTGTCTTACGTTTCTGCATACGTCTGTTCTTAGTGTAAATCAGTATCCTCTTAGTATCCTCTTACGTATCTAAATAGTAATTGAATTTTTCAAAATTACAGGGCATATTTGATCCTATCCTGTAATAATTAATTTAAAAAAAAAGCTATTAGTTTGGACATAGCTTTTGTTTTTGTTTTTCAATCACCCTGGAGTCCCTCAGTGGGAACTACATTCAGGAAAAGCTGCACCACCATTCTTCCTGAACGCACATAATGGGACTAGGGGTATGCACTGGCAGTTGAATTTACATTTACAGCATTTAGCAGACCAAAGAGACTTACAATTAGTACTTGTCAATAGCTGAATAGGTCATACACCAGTTATCGTAAGGAAACAACATTCTGTTAGAATGAGAGCAGCATGTCATTAGGTCTAACGTAGCTATACATTTTACAACATACATTAGCTATAAGCATATCATTCAATCCTAAAAATATTTGCAAACGGCCTAAATACCAGCAAAGTGCTTAATTATTTAAGAGCTGATCTAACAAGAAAGAGAGAAAAAAAATGTAAACAAATAATTTTTATATATTTGTTACACAGTATTCTGAGTATTGAATTCTGAAATGACTGTTTGGGTATTCATGTGCATTGCATTGTTACAAATGGAGGGGGCTGAAGACAAAGTTGTCCGCGGAGTGGAGAAACGACTAAGTCTTACCTTGAGTGTCATGTCGGATAACGCACAAAATGCATGTGAAGTACTGAGAAAAGGGGGATATAATCCATTCAGTGATAACAGTTTGACTGTTTTTGAATAGAACGGGATCACAGATAAGGAGCCACTGGCTTCCCATTCCTCATGGCTTGCGATGCCCTGAAACTGCCACACAGCCGGGCCAGCACAGGTGAAAGCAGCATTATTGTGACCATCACAGGGAGGCTCTGATGGGTATATCGGGTTTAGGACTATAGGCGTGGAGAAAACCTCCTGCAACCCTAGTTAGTATTACCAACAACACGTTGTCACATGAAAACATGTTGTGATGTCAGTTTTCTCGAGAAGTGACTGTAGCGATTTTCCTGCAATGACAGACACTGACGCCTTCTCTAATTTCCTCCAACTGGGTGATTAAACCCTCACGGCTCATTGGAATCCAATGCTCTGTAGTATGTATGCCTTATGTAAGGGTGTCGCAGCCTCTGTTGGGTTAAACGCACCCAGAAGTAAGTCGTTTTACTCGATAGCTGGGAAGTAATCCTGTATGTATGTGTATGTGTGTCTCAAAGCTGACTGATCAACTGCTGACTTGTGACAAAATGGTGGGAGTAAGATTACACACACACACACACAGACACGCTTACTCAGTGGGTGGCAATTGCGACTGGAGAGCTGTGAGATTGAATAGCATCTGGAAGTTATCGATTTCTCTGTGCGTCTTCTGTGTGGTGGAGCTTATGTGCAATGTGTCCCTAGAAACTATTGGTATATGTTAATGGTATAATATTGGTCTATGTTAATGGTATAGGGGTGGACTCTTTTGCCAACGTATCATAGTATATGTAATGTTATATTACGGAAATGATATACAATATTTTTATTTTTTTAATTCAAATTCAATTAAGAAATTGTTCAAATAAACATCTGGTACTGCCAGATGTTATACTTGTATACTGAATACGAATATGCCTGTGGTTCCGCACTGCCTCATGGGGGGCGCCTCAGAAGACTTCCCAAGTCATGTAAAGCAATCTTCGGCACGGTATAGCAAAATCTTTACTGGTATATTGTCGTATCGCCTAGCCCTAGTGTGGGGTGTTGCGAATGGAAGTCAAAAAGCAAACAAAGCAGCACGTCAAACCAGGGAGAGACGTGGAAAGAGAGGGGAAAACCCAGAGACTCGTGGGCTTTTGTAGCCAGCGCACAGGTGTGGGTGTCTACCAATCACTGCCACTCAGAAAGAGCAGACCAAACAACAAGACACAAAAGGACCTGGCCCGTAAAAACACGCACATGTTTAATTGAAGGTAAAGCACAAGAGAGGTATTAGGGGTGAGAGAAGGAGGGTAAAAAATGGGGGGGGGGGGGGGGATTAAT
>JAODLI010018674.1:0-22785 GCA_027575585.1 Percopsis omiscomaycus
CCCCCCCCCCCCCAACCAAAAGTAATATGTTAATCCCTCCAAAAACAGGACAGTTTGAAAAATAGGTAAAAAAAAATCAAATTTTTAGACTTTATACTGGAAATAATGTTTTACAGTGCTGTGGCAAAAAAAATGGCTTATTTGCTTGCGCAGGTGTGCGTTGGCCCTGTCAGGATTTGTCTTTACCCCTCTGACAGCTTGCAGATTTGAACAAGAGCTGTTATCCAGCTCGGTGGCAAGAGCGAGTTAGGAGCTTCCCCACACATACGAGACGCATTGTGCAAACGGATTAGCGTTTCCAAGGTGAGGAATTAAACTTGACACAGATTCATCAGCACCGCATTGGACGGTGTGTTCGTGCGACTAGGCAGAACGAACGTTAAAGATATCTCCAATTTGAGATATCACTAATTAAAATTAATTTCAAGATATCTATAACTTATCTACAATTTCTTTTTCCAGTTTGAGATATTCAACGTCATTCTGACTGGTTAAAACTTAATTTAAGATATCTCAGAAGGACAATGTAGATATTTTGAGGGGAATTCAAGATACATAAACAGTATCTGAAACTGGAATTAGTCATAATTCAGTTACAGATATCTGTAATGAAAAACCCCATACACATGAATGGCAAAAGCAGTTTGAAACTTACTAGTCAAAATTATTACAGATATCTAAAATTAGAAGTTTTGACAAGTCAAAACATATTTACTGATATCTTGAATTAAAGCTTTGACAAGGCAAAATGACGTTGCAGATATCAGTAACGAATATCCAGTCCATCTAATAATTGTTTAAAAAGGGCTTTCCACATGTGTGTGTTAACACGCCTCACTTTTTGACTCTCTATTGTCGCTGGCATTTGGGATGGCTTGTCAGGAAAGCCTGAGCAAGACGTGTCAAAGACGTATCAAAGACGTGTCTCTGCGGAGCTCTGACAAACATCACATAGATGGAGAGGAATGCCTTGTGCCAGGGACACTCTCTCTCTCTCTGTGTGTGTGTGTGCTTGTGTGTATGCATCTTCTGAATACGAGCGCAGAAATGCAATACAGATGCCCCTTATGGCAAGAGAAGGACCGTGAACGCGTCAAGCTGCATAAAGTGCGCTCTTGGTGCGCGGTTCCACAGTTCCCACAAGAAGCCAGTCTCTGTCCGCCTGAGGGGGAAACACATTCTTCCTGCCTAGAGGGGCTACAGGGAATCACAGGTCCCTGGACGGTGGCAGGGCAATGGGGAGAATCTAGTGAGGGAAGGGACTGAGGGGCACACTGAGTGAGAGTGAAGGAGTGTGAAGGTAAACATGGAGTCTCTAAAATACCTGTAAAGGCCGATTGGAGGGGAAAGCGGTGCTGCTATTCTGGGTAGCTGGCAGACACAGACACACATAGCCTGCACACACACAGACACACACACACACACAGACACACACACACACACACATTCTCAAAGGGTATGTTTTGAACATAGCCTGTATAAATAAGTGGACGAACCCTCCGTGACGTCACCCATAGAGTAATGAAGAACGGGTTTGAAGCTCCAAGCGTGCGGGCTCGGGCCGTCGCCATCTTGGCAGTGTCAGACTCCCGCCTAACTCCCGGCTATATATAAATGAATGGGTAAATTGATAGCTTATTATAATTTCAACTGAGTTATATATAAATTCACCCCCCGTACAGTTGTCATGAATGGGGAAACTAGCTATAGAGACCAAAACCGTTTTTTGTACCAGTTCGGGGAACTGCAGCTTTTGGCACTTCCACGTTAGATGAATTTTTCAGCACCGGAGGTCTCCGCTTGGTTTTGAAACACATATAGGGGGCTATAGGGGGAGGGGTAGAAAAGAAGTGAGCCTATGAGCACTGCAGGGGGAAGAGCGGAGTACATGGAAGGCAACGCTGGCATCAACCCCAAACGGTACACAAAAGGAGTGTACCGTCTATGATAGTATACCTAATATAGAATTCAAACGTTTATTTCAGGATCAGAATCCAAGTCCCCGTGAGACGACGCCAGCGGCGGCATGGCCCGGCCGTGAGAGACAGCCAGGTCTTATCGTGGTCCCAGGTGATCACAGGCGCGTTTATAGAGACGGGGGAGCCATTAAAATACCTCACGGACAACCCCGTTTCTTTGTTTGTTCCTTCTTCCTCGATTGTTTTCGTTCCGCTCCCTCTCTCCCACTCCTTGTCATCCCCCCCCCCCCCACACACACACACACACACACACACAAACACACACATGCCCCCCGACAGAGTAATAGTCTGAGGCTGTGGCCGAGCTTCTATTTTAGCTCTGACCCTAGCAGTGAAGACATTGTGTTCCTTTACTCCAGATCAGTGGTTGTTAAAGTGACAGCTCGCGGGGATCTGCTTTTCGGGGGGGGAGCCGTGAGAATCTTTCACATTTTGGAAAACATTAACATTATTCAACCTAGTTTTATCATCTTTAACGTGTGCATGTTTGTCAATAGTGTAAATGGTTGTTTATACTGGATTTGTTTATACCAAGTGGTGCGCCGCTCACAAACTGTGAACTATGAATTTCTTTGATTTGGCTCAAAAAGATTTGAAAACCTTTTTTAAACTGAGATAGAAATGTGTGTGTGTGTGTGTGTGTGTGTGTGTGTGTGTGTGTGTGTGTAATGGTTTATCTGCGAACTATTAGTCATCTCCAGCAGTCTTTATTTTACTGCCTGACTACGAACAAACCAAACACACACACGCACACGCACACACACGCACGCACACGCACGCACACACGCACACGCCACGGTGTACTTCAGACAAACACGAATCCGGCCAGCAGAACAGCAGGTGTCCAACTGCTGTTCAAGCGCCACGTTTGCCTACGCAGGACACACAGTGGTGCACACCCTCAAAATGCACCCTCACCTACAACTGGTCAACAATGTGTGTCTTGAACACGTGGCGAATGAGGATAGGTCCGTAAAACTAAGGACAGGGTCAATAAGATGAACAGAAAATAAAGTGTTTCAATTAAATCACCTTCTGCCTGCTTTGTTAGCATTTCACACATCGGCTTACACTGACATCTGCTTGCTGTGCCGGAAGTGGAAACACGGTCGCAGGCGCTGTTTGTTGAACGATACTGTGGCATTAATGCTAGCCTTCAGCCCTGGAAGTTGAGAAATAAGAATTGAGCGTAGTCGTTTACATAATCTTATACTGTATAATCCCAGCACCCTCAACCCTCGGCTCCAGACCAAGTTAGACCATAGGACTCACAACCTCACGCTTCCATAATGCCACCTTTATATGCTGTGTGTGTTGTGTGTTGTGTGTGTGTGTGTGTGTGTGTGTGTGTGTGTGTGTGTATAAATGTGCGCTCCTATAATGCTGTCTTTATAGCTAACAGCAGCGCCGCTATTAGCGCCGCTAGGCTTCACGGACATCAAAAAGCTCAAGACCACAGCGCTAATGGGTCTGTAAAGGCAAGCCTGTGTATGTACTATATATATTTGTTTATGTCTGTAAGAGAGGGTATATATTTGTATGTAAGTGCATGTGCGTGCGTGCATGCTGGTGTGTGTGTGTATGTTTACGAGGGTGTATTGGGAGCAGCCGGATATTGCTTTTCTAAAAAGAATAAAATGGCATTTTAATGACAATCCCAGAGAAGTGAAATATGAAATGGTTCCCGACCCAAAGTAAGTCAGCGAGCGAACGAAAACGAACAGGCCAACACACGTAGCGACCTCATTACATGTGGTTATGCCGAGAGCCCCACAGTTTTCACCGGCGCGGGCATTTTTAGCATGGCTGACCCCTGTGGGAAACACCTCGAGCGTCAGGACCCCACAAGCGCACAAACGCACGCATGCACAGAAACAAGGGGACGTATACCGTCGTCGTCCCAGTGAACAGACAAATGTCAGTTCCTCGGTGAGAGGAAAAAGAGGGATTTAAAAGGCAGGAAGGGACAGGGGGAGGGGAAGAGAGAACGAGAGAGAACGAGAGAGAGAGAGAGAGACAGAGTGAAAATAGCTGTCTGGGTCCCCGAAGGTTGGTCAGTTATTATAAAGCCATTGTGGCAGCAGTGTGTACTCCCACAGAGCTTTCTTAGCCATGCTCAGTGAATCAGCCCTTATGGTCCTGGCACTGCTACTGTGGACAGGCTGGAGGATGTGTGTATGTGTGTGTGTGTGTGTGTGTGTGTGTATGTGTGTGTGTATTGTGGGGTCTGCAGGTAAGCTTTCGGGGGTAGAAAAAAACAATGATAAGGCATGTAGTGGCGAGCTGCGCCTTTACCTCCATCAAACTGTTTTTATTTCCCAATGTCTCTCTCTCCGTTTTCTTTGCTCCTCGGTGGAAGCCTGCTGTACTCTCGCACTCTCTCTGCTTTGTTCTCTCTCTCTCTCTCTCTCTCTCTCTCTGCCCTCCGGACTTCTGGCAGTAACAGATGAAGTCCGCAGGCCAGGGTCTTCAGAGAGCTCCTCCTTGTATATTCAACCACCCAGGGCACACAGGTTCGCCTGTGTCTGCCTGTCAGCTTTGCTATCCCTCCACCCATACCTCTTTCTCTCTCTCTCTCTCTCTCTCTCTCTCTCTCACACACGCAAACAATGCACAGCTCTTGCTTTCATCTTTTCTTCTCTTGTTTAAAAACTAGGCCTCTCTCCCTTTTGTGTGGGAAACTTCAATTCTCATCTATCTGCGACGTTTATCTGCAACGCCCGATCTTCCTTTCTCTCCCAATCTCTCCATCCATCTTCCCCATTCCATTCTGTATAACGTTCCGTTATTTTTCTCTCTCTCCCCTATATGTCCCGGGATGTTATCGCAAGCATCTCCAATAAGGCCGCAGAGAGAGAAAACGCCACGCTCTGTGTTTTATTTATTTCATTCATTAACATTAAAGGAAAATATCCACCACATATACAGTATACACCAAGTTGAAATATCTTTGGCATTGCTCTGATTAGCCCTGTGTAATGATTTCAAAGCAGAGATAAATGTTTTCATTTGCAGAGGATTAAAGGATTGACAGTGTATCCTCCTGCTGATAAAATGAAAGCCGTTTCATGGCTACGCGCTACATGATGCTTAGCCAGCTCAAAAAGCATCTTTGCATCAAAAGAACATATCCTATAATGATATTTTGATGTCCTATAGCTATAGATAAACCTGAGCCATGCATGTGTCGTGGGGGAGGAAATTAGAAGATTCGAAAATCCTTAGAAAACACTACCGAGGAGTATACGATATCCACTTTCTCCTGTAAACAGTGTACAGTACACTTGCTCACACACATTCACTTACCTAAATAAGATTAGCTAATTATTAGCTATTAGCTAGCAGTTAGTGAGGAGGCAGTCTAGTAGTGGTTCCATTCAGAGGTGCCTGTAGCCTAAAGGCCCCCAATAGAAGCCTTCACAATATAGCCTTTCTGCTCCGGAAATCTAAACAACTGACGCACGATGGGTATAAACATTCCTTTTGATCCTTTGAACTGGTTTATTCCCAGTGGACAATGCTTTCAAAGCAGTTGCGTGGCACAGTTGGCGAGGGAAGCGGTCCGGTCGCGTTCCCACCGACATTAAAAGACGAAGCGTTTATAAAGGAGAAATATGACCTAGACACCGCTATCAAATGATCCCCTCATTCACGCCTCAAAGCCATTCATCTCCAAGAGAAATACTCCACAGTGACAGCAGAGAGGGGAAAAGTACGGGAGTGTGTGTGGCGTGCGCGCGCACGTGTGTGTGTATGTTTATGTGTGTATGTTTTTGTGTGGGTGTGATGACAATGCATGACTCATTCCACCACAGTGATCACCCTCCGGTACTCAATCAGTCAGTAAACAAAGGCCAGCAAAAGCCTCTTCCCTCTTTTTTTCCACAATCTTTCCTTTTTAAATCCTCCTTTTACCCCCGACTCATTACACCTCGTCGCTCTCTCGTCGCCTATCTTTCTCTCCTCTAAATCACCCCCCCCCTCCTTTCTCTCTTATTCTCTCTACCTTTCTTTCTCCTTGCTGGCTAACCTTCGCCGCGCGCACCGTCTCGGGTGGGAAAGTATAGCTGAACAACCTCCGAAGTGAAATGACCTGACAATAATCGCGTTGCAGAAGCCCAGACCCATCTTTATTTAACCTCCTAAACATCCCCCTCTACGCCGTCCTCTCATAGAATAGGCTTTGGGGATTATTAACTCATGACCCAAATATAACCCCCACCCCTCTCCCTTCCCAATTACGTCTGTCATTTTTTTTTTTTTTTTTGAAGACAGACTGTGAAAGAGTGGGGCTTAAGTTTTCTCCTGGAGAGAGACGGCAGAGAGATTATCCACTGCATGAGTGTTAGCAAGGCAGCACTTTCACACATGCAGCGTTAATTCCATTGGACGTGCAGACACGAGACTGAATGCCCCCCCTCATCCCATCTCGCACTCAGGCAGTGACACATCTGCTATGCACATAGCCACGGCGCGCCGATCAGCTGTGAATATAAACTATTTCAAAACACCTTGATTTCACAGTCTGCCTCTGCTGGTTGTTGGCTGTTTAGTATGCGGTGTGAAATTACGCCAGGCTCCCTTTCATGTTTGACAAGGATTCGCCGCAACGGAGTGCCGTTGTATTTCCCTGTGAGCATGGCTTTGTGTGTGTGTGTGTGTGTGTGTGTGTGTGTGTGTGTGTGTGTGTGTGTGCGCACATGTGAATCATCTGAATTTCGGAATTCATTATAACTGCCTGCATCCACTCCGACTTGTTTCATTCAAGGAGGAACGGTATCTGAACTGTCCTTGACCTCGCTGGAGCTTTAATATACTGTATATTGCAACACAACATATTGAGCAGATACTCAAGAGAAGCAACAGCAGATGCCAGAGCAGCCGCAGCCTCACGCATCACGCGGCACGCAGACAAGTTTAGCCCGGTTACTATGGAAACCTTTTTGGCCTTTTGAAGGAACAGAGGTGGTATGGATGACAAGCTCCATTTTGCTTCGGTTTCGAGGACAGTGCACCCCGCTTCCCCGTTGGAAACCCAGGCGTAGCCATAGAAATGTGGAACCACCAAATGACGGAGAAGTAGAACGGAAAGAAAACGCCAAACAAAGAACACCTACCTTCATGCACCTTGGCTACTTTGTCTTTGGCCCGAGGAAGGAAACTTTCTTAGGGATAACGCCGGCATGATTTTATACATAATCCTTCTAGCTAACGCCAGCTAGCTCTTATACATCATGATGGAACTCCATCATTATGTCTTAGAACTCCAAAATAAATATCCCTTAAGGAAAACCATTTCAATTTCAGCGCTGTTTTATTAGAGTGGTACTGCTGCTTTGGTCAGCATGTTTCATCATTATAGTGAACGCAAGCACCGTACATTTACCCGAAACAACTTTACAAAGTGTTGATTTTTTATTTTTATTTTTTTACGTGAACTGAGCGTATAGAAGCCACGGTGGTTGTTTTGGCTTTTCGGTTTACTGCGCCCCAAGTGGGTCAATCGCTGTCACTTCACAAAGTTGTTTCAGAAAAAGTACAGTGCGTGTGTTCTTCGTAATGATGAATTATGCTGAACAAAGCTACGGCAAGGCTTGGGCTCTGTGATTTGTTTTAATAGTCTTTGGGGCAACAACACAATTCAGCTAGAGCTGACTATTTGTTAATGAGAAAAAAATAAAACAAAAGATTTGGTCTTTTCATAGGCTAGCTTGACATTAAGAAAATTATATTACACCAGCCCTACCCTTTAAGGTCAGTAGAAAAAGAAACACACACACACACACACACCAAAGAACTGTAGGAAGAACATTAACTCTTTAAACCAGGGCCTGGGGCTTCCTAACAAAATTAGAGTCTTCAAATCAGAAGTGGCGGGAGGGCCAACTGTAGAATGAGATAATAACACAGTACATGAGATGTATAAATAGCCTGTTGTGAAAGGACAAATCACTCTAGGGAAGATAAAACCCCTTCACCATTCATTTGAGTTTCTAAATTCACTTCCGTGAGAGCCGTAAATCAAGGAAACGAGTGCGTGAAATCTGTCTTCCATGCAATACACAACCACAACATTCTTTCACATATTGTGCAGTTTTGTTTGCAGGGACAAACATTACCAATGCCCGTTTCTTGGTTGTGTCAGATGAATAGGTAACCAAAGGCTTTTTAAGAGGGCCAGAGGTTAATGGCTGTTGAGTTTACACGGCCATGATAATGCCTGACTTTCACTCTCAACATGATCCAACTGCGCAGAGACCCCGGGTGACAAAGGTCGTCAACAAAAGGCCTGTCACTCATTCGGTTTCCGCGGAGACCACAGAGCGGCCAGGGTCACTTTCATTACAGATTACTCCGCTCCCCAAGCCGAGACACTTAATTGTTGCGTTAGTGCCAGCGCTGTACACCGCCGCATGGCTGAATTCCCAACATGGCCTGAGTATCAATCACTTTAATCACATGCCGCTCTTCTGTGTGTGAGGAGAGAATGGGACAGCTTCCCTCCCATGAATTCATCTCTGCACACACACACACAAACACACACACACAAACTACGCCACACCACACTCCAACCCTCCTCCCTGTCGGGACGCTGTAGGGCGGAGGTTTATGTACTATTTTCAGTGCAGCCTATACTTTTGTTCTGTGCAGTACGCGTGTTTTTCTAGCAGTTCGACTGCAATATAAACTGGCAACTTTGCCGAAAGGCATCATGCAGACGATTTCACGATTCAGCGCTTTTCTCATCATCCCTCTTTCTCTTGCTGTGTACGTCTCTCTCCTCTCTCTCTCTCCCCCCCTTCCCCTTCCCCCGTCTTGGGGGAGTTTAGCATCCGGAGCCTAATAAAGTTGGTGAACTCTGGGAGTCTAAAGCAATTCTATCATCTGGTTAAGGGTCACTGTTTTCCATTGCCGTGTGAAGTGCACACATGCAAGAACAGAGGACGCTAGCTAACACAGTTTATTACATCTGCTGCTTCCAAGTCCCCAAAAGCAAGCATGCTAAAAACAACCACCCATATGAATAGCAATGAGACAGAAAAGAGATACGTTTAATAACATACAGTGGAAATGTTTTTTTGTTTGTTTTTTAAAGCTGGTCTGAAAAAACTAAAATGATTCACTCACTAAAGAATCATGCAGTTAATTATACAGCGGTTATCACCGGGGATTGCCATTCATTAAAATTGATGCTTTGAGGGTCTAAAAAAAGACATGATGGCGAGAGAGCTCATAGCATATAAATCAGTGCCCTCACACTCAGGCAGATTGCTTTTTCACAATACTACCTGTACTATTTATGTGTTGCTTTCTTTTATCTTATCATCGACCCGATCAACTGTTTACTTTCTACAGTACACACTGTCTAAAGCTGTCTTTTGTGTATTTCCACCGTTGAAAGCAGCTTCAGTGCTGGTTGTAAACTAAAGTAAAGTAAAAGTCAAGGTAAGCCTAGAATCCTCAAAATTTTCAGCATTGACATTTTCAAAAAGATTTTGAAGAAGAAAATATTTTATTGATAAAACGATGCAAGAAATTACTTCTTTACTGATCACAATAAAAATTTGATATATCGTTTCACATAATGTGATCATATAATATCTGCCACTAAAGTGATTTGATTTTACATTTAAGTGTCTTAAACTTCAGAAATTAAAGTGATTTATTTATTCAAAACCAGTACGAAAGATCCAAAACACGGCAATTGTTAAAAGAAAAAAGTAAGTAGGCTATCGTATTCAGGTATAATGTTGGCCTACACTTGTTTGGAATAATCGCAAATGTCAGTTTAATATAGCCTATACGTGTTTAATCGGGCACCTGTTGTGGTTTATACAAAACTGATAACTTTATATATTGTCCCAGCTGATTTATATATGCTAAGATTGACACCTTTCATTTTTAGAAAAAGATTTAGTAAAGGTTTTGAGGGACGTGCGGATGGTAACTCTCTCTGCCAGCACCACCAAGTGGTAAGACATAGCGGAACGCAGCAAAACTTCCAAAACTCACCATATTCAGTTACGATCGCGTGTTTATAATTCCCACGGGGAATTCAAAATTCACGTGGTTTTCGCCAATTAGACCCCAGACATCAATCCTTAGTCTAATTATCAAATGTTCTTTTTTACATTCATCTAACAAATTGCCCTCGCAGTTGGAACAAACGATTAATCTATAACATTTAATATGAAAGAAAAGCATTTTAGTTATTAGCCTATATGCGCTGCACCTTACCGTGTGAGGTGCCCAACTTCCGTTCATCTAGCAGGGAACGAACCTGCGAGTCTTGTCCAGTGAAGTGTCAAAATTATCAGCAAAATAAAAAGGTAGGCTGAAGGTAAAATCCTGGTCCGTCTTCAGTCAACACAGCTCCCGTTTATTCCTCCTGCTCTTGTCAGTGTCTGTACAGACACTGCGATCTCCAGTCCCTGACTCGGCTGACGTCCCTCCGGAGCCGTATATTTCTGCCGCACAGAGAAGCGTTGTGTGTCCCAGCGGCTGCTCCGCACACGGTCTGAAATCGGACACCCGCACTGTCGCGCCGCGCCGCAGACAATGGCTCAATAATGGCTCTACGCTGGGGTGACGCGCGTTTGAAAATCAGAGCGAGACCAGAAACTTTCTCACAACTCAACGTCCGATTCAAACCAGAGGCTGGCGATGTTGAGGTGTGTGACGCGATTTGACGAAACGCTCAACTCAACTGCCGCGCATCGCCTTCGCAGGGTTAAGATGACTGTGGAGTGCACCCCCACTTTGTGCGTCCACCCCGCTCGCGAGGAGAAAACGTGGCAGCGACGCACATCTGGCCTGCAGGTGGAGTGTGGCAGCGCATTGAATCCAGCTTATTGAAACTTAGGTTTTCTGTGAAAACTGAATATTTAAAGAAGCAGACAGGTGGAATTATTTTCACCCATAGCCAAATTAAACTCGTATACAACAGTCAATGCGTGTTTGTGTGGGCCTATGTTTGGTATGTACGTGTGTGTGAGGGTTAGAAAGAGTGACAGGATTATTTGCGCGTGCATGCCTTTGTTAATTTTTGATGGTGACGTGCAGAACTCAATCACAAGTTTATCTGTCTTCAAATGAACACAGCCTGGCTGTCAGGCTCCGAAGCCCGAGCAGTGACTGTCATGCGGCTTAAGGCGAATTGACTCGGTGTGTGAATTGGCTGTCTCTCTGAGTATTTAGTCAAGTCAACAAAGGACCGTTAATACGCCTTTGCGATTTCAGGAACCTGCCGCGCTAAATTCCTGAGCGCCTCTGTAGGCTACCCACATCTATATTCAAATCATTTTTTTTTTCATTAAAATTCAACCGCCCACAAAGGGTGGGTGGGCAGGGGGGGGGAGTGAATCTGAGATTTACATTTCAAATGGCCTCCATATTACTCTCTTGACGCTGATCTGGGAAATGTGTGGGTAACCTTTTCTATTTTCTCTCCACACTGAACGCTGTTCCTTAAATATCACAATGCACAACTGTCTTGATGAAGACAATGAGAGTTGGTGTGGACGGCTCACAGCTATTGTGTAAGAAAGCACAAATGCGGTAGAGTGGTTTTTAATGACAGAGGAAACTACTTTCACTCTGTGCCAGAATAAAAGGAAAGGTAAAAATGGGTTCCATCTACTTAGCCTCAGTTACACCTTTACGTCTATTTACTAAACTTTCCATCAAAGTGGTTCATAGCTTTCTCTTTCGAGCCATGGCTGGCTTTTGTTCTACAGCAGAGGCTATTTACAATTACAATTTGGTCATTTAACAAAACAGTTCTCAAACCTTTGCACCCACAACCATCAAAAGCAAGTGGTCCGTGTCTTATGACTAGATTAAAAACTAGTTTTAAACCTAGAAGGGAACCACTGGTTTGGTTACAGCCTACATCTTCCTTAAGGATAACCTCACCAGCAGGTCCCAGTCGAGGTTCGAACCAACAACATTTTGGCCGAGACACGTCCTCTCTGACCACCAGGCTCTCCTGCTGCATGTGTACGGTGGCTCCAGTCTCGGGTGCAGGTTCCAGGAGTTTTTAAACCTCATCGAAAAACGAAAGTGTGATTACAGCAGTCTGAAACAAGCCATCTGCACAAAGGGACGGCTGGCTCTGAGTGTGTTAGATTGTGACGGGCAGGGCTGGTGTGTGTTTGTGTGTGTGTGTGTGTGTGTGTTGAGGGGGGAGGGGGGGGGGGGGGAATTCACCTGCACTGCCTGTGTTACCTTCTCATTTTAACCAGCGACTCGGCATCACTGGGTTTTGAAGTTGCCAGGCAACCAACGGAATGACTCTGGTAAAGAGGGATCTCCCAGCCCTGACCTGGCCCAACTGCCGAGGCTCACAGCAGGGGGCGGGGGAGGGTGGTTATGTGACTGTTTGTTGTTGTTTTGGACCGGTGTACATGCGCGTCTGTTTCATGCGCTTATAGGATTCATAGTTTTCACGTCTGATGTGTCAATTTACTCAATAAGCCTTCTCACCATAACAGAGATGCTATAAATCAAAGCCCTTTTATCTGTTGCAAAACACATTGTGAAGCAAAAGAGGGCAAATTATTAATATATTCACGTAAGCCTTTCTGTCAATGTGTCAAATTCCTCTGATGGCGTGCGTGCCAAGGTGAGAGAGAAAGAGAGATAGTAGCTACTCTAGCTGTACGCCGAGTCATTTGGTGCCAAACCTCAGTTTACCACGGCAGAGTCCCCAAATCCCGCTCTCAATTATGCCATCTGTCATGCAGTTCTCATGCTATTGCAGAGCCCCAGGTCAGCTTAAACCTTTGCCGAGACAGCCAGCCTCAGTAACCACACTACTTCAGAAACACATACAGTACACCCTGATGGAAGCAGGTTAGGCACAGTACATGTCTAGGAACTCTTTGAGACACTCCCCTCTGGCAGGAGGCTGAGGTCCATCAGGACCAAAACCTCACGCCACAAGAACAGTTTTTTCCCCCATCCGCTACTAGCCTTATCAACAAGGCCCGGAACCCACCCTGACACTCTCCACACTCCACCTCTGCCTCTATGTCACATTGACATGACATTGACATGACATTGACTGTACTTACTCAGCTGTACTACTCTTCTTATTTTTACTCTTAAATCATACTGTGTATATATATTTATATTGTTTATATTGTTACAATTTTTAACACTTATGTTGTGCACCAACATGCACCAACAACACCAAAACAAATTCCTTGTATGTGTAAAAAACGTAAGCTTTTTCTGATTCTGATTCTGATAGGTTTAACCATACACACTGTTCACAATTCAACCACATTTGTTTAAGGTCACAATTTGATTCGATTTGATCCTTTATGCTATGTTTTGTACTAAGCTATATAGAAAAACACAGCGTTCACTTCTGCCTGCAGCTCCACTCTTGACTGTATTGGTTGTGTGTACAACTCAGCTCTTCTGCTCTCACTGGCAGGCACATGACTTTGCTTGTCCAATAGGAAGGCCAGAGTGTGTGTATGCGTTATCAAAATTATTTAGAATTATTCAACGCTAACTAACACCACTAATGAACGCATACTCTATATGTAGATACACACATACAGTGTGCGTTCATTAGTGGTGCTAGTTAGTGTTGAATAATTCAAAATAATTTGGAATAATATATTTATTAATATATATATATAGAGAGTCAGTTGTGCAATAATGTATGGCCCATACATTATTGCACAGCTGACTCTCCTAGGAGTGTGAGATGGGAGCTTAGTGTTGATAATACAGGTAAATGAGGGCATCATTCATTTCCCTGAATGAGTTAAGCGAGCTGGAGAATATATTGGGGACAAGAAGGGGGTAAGGGAAGATAAAAGGGGCAGAGAGAGAGTGAGAGAGAGAGACAGAGAGCAAGAAAGTATGAAACACTGCAGTCATCCTTCACTCTTAAGTTCTATTCCCGCACGGACTCAATGAGGCATCCCGGGGCACAGCCAGGCTCACGAGGTGCTCAATTCCTCACTTACTCAGCCCTAAACCTGCCCCTGCTGTGGTCACTTACGAGGCCCCGTACAGCTCTGGTAAAGTCTACTCCCGCAGACGCGCTTCACAGGGAGAGTGATTGGAACGGCGATGCTGTAACTGTCCAGGGCTCGCAGGACGTATGTGAGCGAGGAGAGCCAAAGCGAGGGATGGGGAATGAAGCGAGCGGCCCCTTATGCCGTGTATATGAGCTATAGCTGTACTCAGCTCAGCACAATTACCAGATCATGTTTCAGCCGCCAGCTAAAGATCTATAGGTCCAAGAGAGACAACGCTGATGGTTTTTCGAGGTATCCCTCACACAGACAGGGACAGTATGGAGAACAGGGGCACGCAATGCTTCCTGTTCTTGCTTGCGAGATCATTCTCAGAGGATTATTTCATCCTTTATCTTGTGGGGTGGGGGGTTCTGTGCAGGGTGGCCTGTCCACATTAGCCCGGTCAGCTACAGTGGGGGAAGTGTAATGACGGAGTGGGGTTGCAGAGCCGGTCAGTCCACAGAGACTAAAATGAACGTCCAGCTAGGTAATGTAATGCAGGAACAGGAGTCCAGCGGGGTCATCTTTCTCCCGGTCTGCCCAGATTCTTGCTGGCTGTATTTGTCTCTGTCCTCCCCTGTATGGCCCGTGATGGATAGCGAAATGAATACGGCTGATAGTTGGAAATTTCTTTTTTTTTATGTCTTATCTTTTCTCTTTTTTTTGGTCAACATTAGCAAAGTGGAAAAGTTAGGGGCCAGAAGGATGAACTCTGCGAAATTCAATCACGGTGACTGAAGGTTCAGAGGCGTTAGGGCGCGGCCTCATGGGCAGTCTTGAGATCGCTTCAAATTAATTTACGTCAGCGCATAGGGGCTCAAAGCTGGGAGAACAATTATGTTATGTGACTGTCGGGCATGATGTGAACCATTGACAGTAAGGGGCACACTGGCGTACTGAAAGATTTCTCTTTTATTTTATTCCCCTCCCATCAGTTATTTGAAAAGCCAAAAGCAATTTAAAAGAAGATACAGTACGAAATAGCTAACTGTGGCTAAATGGATAGGAAAATAAAGCCATTTATGTAAGTGCTGGAGGCACTCAAAATACAGTGGAGGCACAATAAGGAAGGTGACAAACTCCAGCGAATTGTAATCTATGGGGAACACCAGTCAATTAAAGAACACAGACATATTATTCATGTGCCCAGCCAGCTCTTATGGACATAATCTCTTATCATTATATATTTTCATTTCATTTTCAATTTCAACAAATAAATCCATCCCACACATCCATCACATATTTTTTGCCAATATCTGGATATTATCATAGTATCTTTACTGGTATATCTTTATCTGAAGGTTAAAAAATATCCTTTCCTCTTTTTCTTCTGCTATTCTTCTTATAGCGTTTATTCTGGTACGGTCTCTAGCATTAAAGAAGGGAGGCCACATGGGATAAAGCATCAAACCCAGACAGAATAGACTCTCATAAGGCATATGGGAATAAATTATGCGAGTGAAATTAGGGGGAATCTAATGTTTAGTTATTCTCGTGAAACAAGGGCACAGTGGATGCTCTCTCTTCATCCTGCGATTTCTAAGTCAGCGGAAAGGCAATTTGTTTCCCTCAACACCATCTTGTGTTTCAGGGTGACTTCCCTGGCCCTCCGCCTCATGGCACTGTCTGTTCTCTGTTCTCTCACTGGATCTGATTGCATCGCGTCCACATTTTCAGAAACCTTTGTCGTCGGTAACCTGGGCCTCCGAGCGAGTACACTCGATTGCTGAACGTACAGGAGCTCTGTAAGCATGTGGTAAAATTACATACAAAGTTTTAACGCATGTGAACTGTGATGCTCCCCAAGCAGTCTTATTGGTATGCTGACTTTCTACTACATTTTGGAAATCATGTTTTTTCTTCCCCCAGGTCCACTGAGGAAAAGAAAAATGTACAAAAATGTTAGGTAGTTTGTTGGTGAGTGGACTGAGGGACTGAAAATATTTAACTTACATTAAAATGTATTCTCTTGGTAAATGTACTGCGACAGTGTCAGTGTATAAAACAGGACTTTATTTTGTATGTGTCAAAATAACAATGACTTTAATAAACCACCCCATTAAAGCAGGGCAAATAACAAAAACCGATAACTTAGACAACACCAAAGAAAGTTGCATTAACTGATAATTATTCTAGTCATTATGGGATATTATCATTTCTTATCACCCCCCCAGTAATGGAGTTCCTGTTTTTTCTATAATGAGTCAGTAATATGGTATAGGAATTCATTATAAACAAGAAGCTTTTGGAAATACACACATCCATCATCTCTATGGGTCTCTTGCAGGGGCTAACTGCAAAGTACTTTTACAAGTCACCCATTCTTCTGGAGAGGGAAGTTCTCTGTTGACAAGGAAATGTGTGCTTGGGTAATTGTTTTTTGCCGCTTGTTGGACAAGTTAATTAATTTCAATTACTAGCTGCTTCTAACTTGGGAGGAAGGAAGTCACAACCCAACCACATACTGATGGAGGACAGGAGAGATTTCATATTTGATCAGACATCTCGGAAGATGTCTAAAGAGTGTGGGTTCATCATTGCAGCCCCTCTAGTGAACGTGTATGAATAGGATTGTTTGCAATCTATGAAGAACATCTTGTAGGTAGTTTACTCTTCATGGTCTAAAGGAAGTTCTAAAGCCAGTCTATGCTACTGTAGCTACTGAGTGGAACAATAGGTTCCGATAGCCCACCTGTATTCTCACAGCAAAATTGGACCCGTCACAATCCCATTATCAGATAGAAACACCTGGTTGTTTTCAGGAAATGCAGACTACCTGGCAAAAGAGGGTTGTTTTTGCTTTGACTTTCAACATGAATCTTTATTCTCTCTGAGTCACTTTCCCTTCAAGTGATGTTTGAGTTGCCTTTGGACAAAATGAAAGCCCATCTCTGAGCATTTCTGTCAAGGTACGCTGGACAAACTGTCGAAAGAAAAGGTAAAGGAAAGTTATTCTATGACAGCCTAAATGTGAGTGTTCACGAGAGGAAAAAGACCAAACACTCCTAAATGGTGTAGCACTGGCATGGTTGCATATTCCACCTGCCTGCCTGTTCATTTACGCTACTGAATGCTGAGAGTGGAGAGTATAGGTATGTAACAATTTATTTTTATTCAAATTTCTGTTGTTTTTCATTTTTTTCTCTTTCTCTGGCAATGCAAATAGTGACCAATCAATGAAAGGATTTAGGCATCAGTTATCAGTCATACACTTGGACGAGGTTTTCAGACAGCATGAGTCAAATGGATTTCATGGTGTAGCATTCACTAATGTTTTTGTACGTTTGAAATGAGGGTTCCTAACCACGCAATGATAACTAAAGTCTAAAGTACTGTACTTAGTAATTCCATTCTCCTGAATGTCACCTGACACGTAATGGGGCTTGTTCGATATGGACAGAATTTAGATAATTTAACAGAGATTCATGCTGTTATTTTACGGGTACTCGGTGTGGGATGCATATAGTATCTGGGCCACTTTCGTAAAATTCCAGTTTTTCCAGTTGTGCAGTCATTGGTGTTGTCTGAAGGGGCTGAAGAGTAAATAATGCCTTGAAGACATTATTTAGCTTTTATTAACTGCACAGGGGGTAGATCAGTGAATATTATAGCTGCTTGCAATATATTTTTAAAATTAAATATTAATTTCCATCCTATCCATTATTCATTTCGGTATTCATCAGATATCTGGGAGAGTCAACACTGCTAATGGAGGGCTTAGCAGCAGTAATTCCTGATTGGTTATTTCAGAACTGCCCCGCTAAAACTGACTCCTTTGAGAAAAGTTCAGTGTGTTGCATTGCCCTGTATAGTTTTAATACTTAATACTTGATTTGATCTGCAAGATTACAGGTATGGAAAAGCAAATAGCCTAAGTTTGAGCAAGGGTATACAAAGGTGTCCTTCTTCCAACATCTATCCTGTCTGCAATAGGAAATGAAACAAATAAACAACCTGACCTTGGTACATTGTTACGCCTAAGGCATCATCTTCTTGTTTCTACCATGTGTATTACCCTAACAGCTACATGGAGCCCCATCAGCCCCTTAAATGACTGGTTAATTGCCCACAATCCCTGAACTGTACCCCTATGACCGCCTGCTGTCGCCCTAGGGATTGTGGGATTTGTGTCAACATTTTCACTCATTCTCATTCGTTTTCTCCCTGCTACTCTTCTATAGAGCGTGAAGCATGAGATTGGATTTACAGTGTAATGGAATAAAGCACATTGTTTCTCATCTGTGAGAGGGTGAGAGAGCCGATAAAACCCCTCGACTCGCCCGCCTGCAACGTTGATCAAAAGCCTCCCGTACGGGAAAGACGAAGTGTGTTCCCCCCACCCCACGCTTCCTGTTGACTTTGTCTGCTTCTGCAAACCCAACATATTTAGTTTCCTCGTTGCTGTTGCTATCGATTTGACCCGCTGTCTAATGCTGGCATTTTGAAGCATAGAGGGAGTGAAAGAACGGGGTTCTGAAAACTTCTGGAAACATCCCGTAACGTGTACAGAAATAGACACGGCAGACATCAAGATAGTTTAGGTCTTTATTTGTAAAGAATAGTCTGCATTCTTCCCATTTAGGCCAACACAATGTGACACAAATCACAGGGATATTATTAAGCTCATTTGCTTTGAGATCTTTTTTTCTCTCCAGTTTTCACTCCTATTCACTGTCTTTCTTGGGGAATAGAATACCATTATCAGTTGATTAAATGCTATCTGCCGTGCAGTTATAATAACAACACCTTTCAGTCTGAGATGAAACAATAATCTTGGTGACGATACAGCATTACAGCTGCTTTTTCACGCAGCTTTTTTTTTTTTTTTTTTAGGCAGGCAGGAAGGAGTGCACCTATTTGTTCAGGTTTAACATAATGAGAATGGAAGGTCAGGACAGATGCACTTAAGCAAATTCCCGATGACCTTCGTCGCTGAACTTGCTCGGACGGCCTTTTGTTCGATTTATGCTCTTGACTTTTCAGTTGCTCTTTATCACTGCGATAGCACAGAAGCTAATTACTGCTAACACTCTAGTTGGTGAGTTTATCTTGCAGTACAATACTGCACCAGTGTGAAAGCTGCAGGTTCCACAGACTGAAAGTAATGTAATAATTCGATTTTAAATTAAACTATTAATACTTTAACAGTACAATACGGTGTGCTGTCCTTCATACGTGATACTAGGAATATAGCTGTCTCTCATGGTCTCGGAACACCATTAAATTGAATAATCCCTTCCTCAATTTTCATAAAATTTTCACCTCACTATTGACTGACACAGACAGTCTCACTAACACTCTGAAGGTGTACAAGTAAATTAGGGACATCAGTTAACATAGGCTGGACCCCTAACTAATCTCTAAGCCCTCTGTTTATGGTTGGTGCATTAACACGCAGAAATGTCCCAAAGCTGAAGGAGTGAGAAAAAAGGTGCAGCACACTTTCTGAATGAGACAGTTTGTAAGTCATAGATCTGGGTGAGCATCTTTACATGGGTGGATACATGTCTTTTAAACGCCCATTCCCAAATGAGACTGCATAAGGTGCTGCAACCGTTTAATGTCAGTATTGCATAGTATACTGATCCTAAAGTATAGGGATATTGTGTGACCATGGAAGACTAACCTAACCCTGGATTTTGGGATTCACCTATAGTCCAGAGGTCCAGGACCAGGTCTTGAGGCATTCAATGAGGATTTAACACAGAAAAAGTAGTTCCTTCAATTCTCTTTCTTTTCCCACATTTGAATGGAGATGAAAATTTGTGTTTCCCTGAGGGATGGGAAGGGATAAAAAAAAAAAAAAACTTCACTAAAATATAATCTTCTTAACACTGGAAATCCGATGCTGTAGGAAATCAAGTTTGGTGTGCTTGGTTTTAGGGAGACGAGATAGATTTGAAGGACAGTTGCCAAGGGGGGAACTGATCTCAGATTTAAGGCAGGATTAAAATCAAACATGAACTTTTATCACCTTACACCCAAAACAAACTTTAATAAGCCAAAAAACACTGCCAGCTCAGGAAACGCTGATTTGACTGCGAAATCAGTTTGGGGCCCCTAAACAATAATAATGCATTCACATTTCACGAGATAGATGCAAAAGCGGCCAATCCTCAGAAGCAGACACAGGTGCTGACGAATCACATCTTCTCATCCCGTCCCATATTTTATTAGATATTATCTCACATCAGCAGAGTCAGCCTAGGCGCCATATCAAAAGGACTACAAGAGTGGACACATCTATTCTAATTAGCATGGTATAGCACTGATAAGGGACGGCAACTGGAACACACACACACACACACATACCCCTTGCTCTCAGATGTCTCAGATGTTCTGTGACGACGGCAGCGTTAATAATCTTGGCACATTCAGACTCATTAAAAGTACATACTGTACCAGTTTACCAGCATACACACATACAAACCAAGAACAGACCAGCTGTAGTTCTGCGATATACTCCCGTAGCCTTGGCGATGGCAACAGGAGTGATCTTGGCAGATCAAGCCGGATTGTGCATAGGCAAAGTGAACGCCTTTGACGGCCTGTCATCTTCACTAGAATCACACTACAACTTTGTAAGCCTGTCTCTCTCTGAAAGGGCTCCAGTTACTCCGTAATGGGCTGGCTTAAATGTTAGGATTCAATTAAAATGTAAATTCATGCCAAGCTGATAAATGAAAACAACAGCCCCTTTTCCGTTCCTTTGGGCAATAGACAGGAAGTGTGTTTTACACAGAGCTTTGGAGGTTGCTGCTTGGCGTAGCAGGCGAGCAATAAGACATGGCAGGTAAAGGTTAAATTAGCATAAAGGTCAGAGGTCATTAGCATATACTATAATATAACTTCATATTCAAATTTGTCCAAACAGAGAGAAAGAAGATTTTCTTCCATGTCTGTCCTCGTGATACTTTCTAAAAAGGTCTGCACATCACACCCAATTTATCACATTATATGTCTGAAAAATGCAATTCACTGGAACCCAGATAAAGTAATGCTGTTGTGCATCGGATACAACAACTTTCCCCCTTAGCATTTTTGGGTGTGACACTGCGCTGAAGTAAATGAATAATTTCCTTTTAAGAAGGTGATGTTCAAGTGAGGACAGCAGCATGCCTTGTGGGACGGTTTTTAATTTTCACCTTTCGTCATTCAGATTAAGCCACCGGTGGGTATAGCTCACATACTGACTTTATTGCTTGGCTGGTAACTTTTGATTTGGGGGATGCTAGCGGATTAAAACTGCCAAAAAATATTGTTTTCTGTGGCCAACAAATTCCTCATAGGAGGAGGCATTTCTTGCACCACAATTGAGGCCCACTTTGTTTGTAGTTATCTAGGATAAAGACCATGAGGGAAAAATAGTATTTATTTGTCTAGTCGCAAATGTTAAAATATTACAATTTTATACAAACAGCCAGTTTTTAGTGCCACATCACTGCCCTTAAACAAGCTCTCTGCTCCAGGTTCTTACTCGTATTTTCGACAGTGCCACGTATCTCGTCATCTCACAATCGACACAAGAGGACTTGTGTCCCTGCCCTCCAGATTATACCTATTGTGGCTGGTTAAGGTGAGATGGTGAACCTGCTTATCACGCTTTCAACACTGACTGTTTCAGGAAAGCTCCCTCAGAGCTCTATGAGATCCCTCATTGGAGTGTTGCAGTATACTGAAGGGTTAAGTAGACTGTGTGAGTGTGGGTGTGTGGGTGTTCACACAAAGGGGAGGAACAGATTCTACATGGAATAGAAACATCTAACATTATAAGATACTTAAAAAAAATGCTGAATGTAATCTTAAGTGCAACTGAACTTAGTGTTTGTTGTCCTTTCACACTGAATCTGCTAAATTAATTTTTGACTGGTGGCTGGCGTTCACAGTCCTTTCTAAAATCCCTTCTAATAAGGATTAGCTTTCCACACATGAAAGGACTAATTGATAATTAATAGCCATGACCTCCAGAGAACCTCAGTGATGGATCTCAAAACAAGGGAATTGTCTCAATGGCCTGGTGTCAGTGGTAGAACACTGTGGAAATGTCACAGTACAAGACAAGCATTGTCCCTTCGCCCGGCACTTCCATGACAACTACAAGACTGCAGACTTGATATCTTTCTATAATAATATATAATAATATATAATATATAATCTGATAATAATAAGGAGCCTAAATATGGCATATTCTTGTGTGCTGACAGTCAGACTATGGCAGTGCCATTGGTCTGACAGTATTTGAACAGGTGGTGACATTTGGACACATAAACATGACTAATATAGTACATGGCAGGAAGATACCTCCATACTGTACCATTACAGCTTGTAAATACCAATATCTTAAGAGTCACATTTACAATTACCCATACCACTGACTAGAATGTGAAATGAAATTAACCTCCAGTGGCTTGTAAAGGCCTAAGTTACATACAACTGACACATTTACCAGTTTGGCTGGTGGCTAGTGGTAATTTCTCATCCTTGGCAGCAAATAAAAGGAAACCAGAAGGCCACTCCACCTGGTCAAATATCCTATAATTTCTGACTCTGACTTCTTGACTTTCCAGCATTACTGGAAACAAGACTATACTTTTACTAAGCTTTAAATCAAATGAAATTAGAGAACAATACCATTAGTGGATGACGGCGTCTCAAAGGATGATACTACCTGACAAAAGAGACAATATCCATATTACATTTACATTTACATTTACAGCATTTAGCAGACGCTTTTATCCAAAGCGACTTACAATTAGTACATTTGT